>CAODLS011052785.1:0-11376 GCA_948243855.1 Flueggea neowawraea
TACAGTATAAGATCCCACCCCTGTTTCACAACTTGTGTATTAAGGATATTTAGTTAAAGAAAGCTTTCCTTCTGTTTGGGGAAAAAAAAACTACGTATAAGACATTGGCATATGACATTCAATATAATACCAAGAAATGAATAATAGGAAAGAAAATAATTGTAACGCGCAAGAAGTTAAAACAATTCTGCTTCTGAACCAGAGAAAGTATTATCAGGAGGCATCACCAAAGTCCAAATACCTGAATTATCCATGGTTGCTATCATCTTGGTTTCCATATCTTGAGCAGCTTCAAACATTTCTTGGGATTTGTAGGCTTCCATCATGGTAGCCAATGTGATTTTGTCAGGTTTGCATTCCTTCTCCTCCATTGCCAGAAACATCTCAACCATCTTTTTTATATCACCTGCCCGACCATAGGCACTGATGACACAATTGAAGAAAGGGGTATCTAGTATTACGTCTGAGTTCTCTACTTGCCTTAAGATTGAATCAGCCTTCATCATCAGCCCGGCTTTGCTGTAAGCACTAACAAGAGTACAATAGGTGATGGTGTTAGGCTTCACTCCTTTGTATTTCATTGTCTTGAAGCATTTGTCCATCTTTTCTATGTTTCCAACTCTACCAAATGTTTCAATAATAATGTTATAAGTAACAACTGAAGGAGAAAAGAATCTTTTCTCCATGAAATCCATAACAGACATCATCTTCTCATATGCGCCTGCCTTTCCATAAGATCTAATAAGAATATTAAATGTCATAATGTCCGGTCTTATTTTCATTATTTTAAACTCATCATACCACTTCTCCATCTTCTCAATCTGTCCACTTCTCCCATAAGCCCCAACAACCGAATTAAACGTGAAAAGATCAGGCATCGCGCTGCCACTTTCAATCATATCCATTAGTGAGTTACCCATTTCTTCAAACATTTCAGCCTTACCATATGCATCAATAATAGTATTATACGTAACAGCGCTACATTCAATTTCCAAGTATGACATCTCAGCAAGCACCTTCCGAATCAAATCAAAACGACCGAATTTAGAGCAGCATTTCAAAAGAACAGTATACGTATACCCATCAGGTTTGCAGTCAGACACAGATTTCATATCATCTACGGCAGAAAAAACCTTGTCAAGCTGACCACTTTGGCCATAAGCACTCACAAAAGAAGTGTAAACATCAATGGTGGGTTTAAGCCCTTCAGAGAGCATGACCTCAAAAAGTAAAGTAGCTTCCTCAGGTTGCCTGCACTTGCCAAGCAGCATCAACAACTTTGTGTATGTTTGGCATCTTGGCTCATACCAATGTTGATTCCGCAGAAGTTCAAAAATCTAAGATATATCAAATCATTTCAGTATATATTGGCACTTGATACGTTTCAAAAATGTATTCATAAACTCTAGTCTCTAGACACTCCATAAATAAAGTTGTCATCTTTTTAAAGGATTCTGTTCCTGACTCCAATGAAGACAACATTTATTGTCAAAAACTCGAATAACAATACTGAAATATTCACCATCACTTAGATACAACTTCACCTGAATCAATTTTAGGAATATATGGATAATTTTGCTAAGCTGTGAACAATAACTATTTCAGAAACACTTAACTTTGCAACAATCACAAATTAAGCGGTAGATAACAAAATTTGATTCCAGATCAATATCATAAAGTTCCTTTTAGAAATTAGAATATATTACGTACTTTGAATATGCAATATAGGTTTGGATTAAAAAATACTCAATGTCGTAGCTTGAGAACATTTTTGGCCCTGATAAAAATTCCGTCTCAATATAAACCGTAGTTACAAAATCAAACCACTTTCAGCCCCACAAATACAACATTACAGCCCTACCCTCTGTCTTAACTCTTAACATCTAACATCTACATGTCTCCTTCTTGCATTCAATCATTCGTAGACACTGCACAGGCAGAGTGTAAAAACAAAGGTCCATTTCTATAAAGATGATGCTTAATACGAAATTTCTATTAGAGCAAAAAACTATTAGGTTAAAATTAAAACTTAATCTACAATTTTTCAATCTACAACGAATGCATACCATCCAAAAATATAAAATACGAACCTTTAGAGCATACTCCCAGCGTTGGCGACGAATGGCATCATCAAGAGCCTCCAAAACGGCCTTAGGCCAAAGATTAGAATACTTCTTGGAGTTGGTTTTTTGTTCAATAGCTCTTATAGCAGCATCGGTTCTCAGAATCCGAGACAGGTCCTTCTTGGGTTGCTTTTGTAGGCCAGTTCGGGTGAGGTCATAGCCTTTCTTACATAGTTTGACGGTAAGTAACGGTCGGAGTTTAGGTTCTTTGAGGATTTTCGTCGAGTGGGTTGTGGGTGATGTCGAGATTGAGTTTGTCCAGATCAAGCTTTTGGAGGGAAGAGAGTGTAGCTCCATTATCGCCGGGTGCTGTGGATTTTGTGTTAAAAATGGTTGACATGGGTGAGAGAGGGAAGTTATAGTCTGGACTTGGTTTTGGGCTGAAATGTTTGGAGGCTTTGCCAACTACTATGAGCCCAATCAACATTTTAATGGGTTTTAGTTAGTATGTCATACCCATCAATCCTTATAATATTCCTTATTATCATAAACAATTTAATTCTCTATTTTCATTTTTTTGAATGTGTCCAACAACTCTAGAGCTATTTTACATCCTATTTAACCATAAAATAATATATTTTCATTTCTAAAAAATAATTAAAAATTAACAAATAAGTAACCTGAATTTAACAATGGAATGATATATTTTCATTTCTAAATGCATACGGTTCTCTATTTTACTTCCTATTTAGAGATCCTCTTAATCAGTCTTTTGTTTAATGGCATTTAATTGTTTGATACTAAGTGCAATTAAATTTATTTTAGCAACGGAAGATAACTCTTAAAAAGACATTGTTATTTAATCTACTTTTCACCATGTAATTGACTAAATTTATCAACATCTAACCCAATTCTATAATTTACTACATAATCTGCCACAAACAAATACTATCTATCTTTTTAATTTAATTAATAAAATAGGAGCAATGAAGGGGAAGTTTTCTTATGTAGTTTCTGCCAAGCACAAACGTTGAAGAAAAGGCAAATTCAATGCATTGAACTATTCTTCCGTAATTGATCTCCTCCCTAGTGGTGCTTAATACGCACAAAGAACCTGCCCTTGATTACTTCATCACAAATAATTTATCAAATGGCTCAACTTGAATCAATAAATAAAATAATAAATTTGGATTGGTTAGTACAATATGATTATGCTACCACATATGCACCAGAAATTCCTGGTCAAATATGTGGTGATTCACAAGCATCATATAGGGTTATTTTAGTCCAATATGTGTAAAAAATGCCCCCCATTAAAATGGAATTATTCCATTCAACTTGGAGGATGAAGACAAGTTGCCTAACATGACCCCATTTTTTGGGTTTTTAGCACCAATTTCCTGGTCCGTTGGTATTGATTTTTTACCTAACCAAATGACTTTTTTCTGTTATTCTTTAAAGAAACTATAAATTAGTTAACTATATATTTCTTACCACATACATTTACTCTATTCACGTTTATATAATCTTATAAACACAAAGATAAAAAATTAGTCAAATTTTCATTTTGTTTAACTAAAAAAAAAATAGTTAACATTTAGACGATAAATTTATATAAAAATTATCTCCAGCACTTAAAAAAAGGCAATCTAATTCTAAAAAAGAACTAGTATATAAAAAAAAGAAAAACTTAGAGGTTTAAATGTTGTTACAATTTTATATCAAAGCATAAAAATGTTTAGCTAAAGTGTTAAATGGAAGTAAAAATAAATTATTTGTGAAAAATATGGAATTTTACTTCTATAATGTGACATTGTGTTGATTTATAGAACACAATCAATAAGCCAAAAACTTTTTTTTTTGTTATTTATAATGCTGACCGGAAGAACAAATTATTTGTTTAACTTTGTTTTTTTTTTCAAAAAATATATTGTTTAACTTTAATTTAAGCACGCAAATTTGTTTGCCACGCCTTAATCAAAATTAGAGTTGAATCTTCAATTTCTGAAAACTACTTAATTGATTAAGTTGAATATATTGAGCATATTTAGAATATTTTTCTATATTTTTTTATTAATTTTGTGTTATTTCTTTTCTATATTATTATTCAAAAATCTTCTATACACTTCCCAGATAAATTGACTCGCACAGCCAAAAAAAGGAAAAAACATGGAAGGGCAAAATTGTAAAAGGCCAAGTCACTCCGAACCTAGCGGAGAAGATGACGGGTCGACGCGGCGATTGTTGCACGCATTTCCCATTTAATTTAAGAAAAACACGTTTTTCAGCTAACAAAAAGTAAACAAAAACAATTATTACTCATTTAATAAATGTGGAAATTAAAAAAAAAAATCACCCGCCTAACACAGGCACACGCCAGCTATATATACCAACCCATTTTTCCCCTCTTCTTCCCCACAACCAAACCCTTTTTGTTATCTCTCTCTCTCTCTTTTCCATTTCATGGCCGTCTGGGATGTCTTTTAGATAGCCAAATTTCGTATCTTATTTTTCTTGTTCTTGCAAGAATCAAGAAGGGTTCTTCAAGAATCAAGAAAGATTCAAGAAAGAGCAATTCTTTCTTCAAGATTTATAAGGACAGATAGTTTTTCTGTGTTTTTGCAGATATAAAGTTGATTTGTTTGTAGAGAGATTAGAGAGAGGGAGAGATGGGTAAGTATATGGAGATGCTTGATGCAGGGGTGAGAATAGCTGCAAGATTTCATTCTCATTGCCCTCAGACTGCTCGTTTGTATTACCACCCGCCAACTAACTCCGACGACCACCACAACAACCGCCAACAACATGGCGGCGCCGCCGGGAATGCTAGCAGCAGTGATTTGTCTGCCAGGGTTGGGTTCTGTCCTCCCAAGACAGCTATAGGGTTGGAGGCAACACAAGACTTCATTCTTTATTCTGTTTGAAAATTCAAAAATGAAAAAAAAAGATAGAAAAGAATATTGGTCTTTTGTTTTTTGTGTTGCAATTGTATGAGATTACGAATTTTAATTTCTCTAATTACTGTTTCTTACAGTTTCCAGTCCATTGAATGTTTTTAGTAGTTAATTAATTAATTTAAACATTATAATCTAAAACTTGCTATCGACTGAAACGAATTATTAAACCTTCAAATTTGTCATTATTATTTTTCCGAACTAATTTCTACAACAAAATTTAGATCTTTTAACTTGGCAAAGTGATACTGATGTATTATTAGTCGATTCAACCTCCGTTTTGAATCTCTTTGAAGTCTTTATTTTCCAAATCTCTTGCCTATTTCCAACAAATTGATGGGAAAACAAAGTTAATTGTCCTAATGCAAGCTTTATTCACAATGGAAAACCAAAAGAAGAAGAGACAGAAGCGATTTATTGGGCAGAACAAGAACTTAGATGACATCTTTGTTGTCGTGATATGAATCTAAAATGGCTGTGGTCCAACAGTTAGATAAACCATTTGAGGCGCATAGGGCATAAGTGGATCTTTCAGTAAAGAATTTTGCTTCCACTTCGGATCTTCTTCTGATTCTAATGGGACATCACTATATAATATAAAAGCAGATAATATAAAAGCATTGCAGGTTTACCTGCTTTTGACAAGTGAATTTCTATTTATATGATCCATAGCTTTTAATTTATATGTTAATTAAAAGTAGTTAATTACTATATCTAAATGATCCAAACTTTTCGAGTGAAAAAAGTTTCAAATTCACCAGACTACATCCAGATAATTGTATATGCATATTAAAAAATGATTAAATGGTTGCTCCTTTATTTTTCAAATGATACTGTATTTATAAAATAAAGCAGAGTTTTTTAGTCTTGAGAGTGATTAAATTGTCTGCAAGATTTAATATAGTGTGTAACTTGCGGATGATATTAAAAATAGAACATATACCTTTGTTTTAAAATTGTGAATTGTGTGCTCAAAATTGTTTAAAAACATTTGAGCTCGGTTTAGAGCCAAGATTTTTTTTTTCAATTATGTAAACATTATACTTAGGTAGTTAGGATGATTTAACATAAATATGAAACAAAATAAAAAAAAATCTTCAGGATTTTAAAATATGCTAAATAAAATTAAAGTATATTACTTTATTTTAATTGTTAATTTTATAAATAATTTTTTAATTAAACAAAAAAATATATAAATTACCGTGCATTGCATGGAAATTGCGATAGTTTTATAACTAATTGCCTGCATTGGTACAAGTGTGAATGAGAGCTGCTCAAGCGCATTCGTTTCGTAACTTAACTCCAACTAATCGTGGGTTTAATATATTCTGGAGACAATTCCAAGCCAACTGCCTTTGGTTTACAGAGAGTATCTCTGTTTTGAAATAAATGTATAGATTTTATTCGAGTTTATAAATGATGGCTTTCCTTTTAGTGTTTTTTTTTTCCACAAAATGGAACCCCAAAATCTTCAGTTTCTATACTTGGTTCCTTCCCAATTGATAGCGAAGGCACGCCGCATACTGACCGTCGCTGTTTTAGGCCTGCCAACAGCACAGCAGACTAGTTTTTGGTCAGTTGATCCCATTGCATTTCTTTCTTCCGCAAACTTTTCCACAGCCAATAAAAGAGATTTACCTAACATGCTTTCATATACTTTTTTTTTTCTATTCCTATGAAAATTTATTGGGTTCAGACATCAAATTTTCATGGATTGACTTTTGGTGCCGATGATGTGTAGATAGACTACATTCACACGTTTGAACTTCTTGTTGCCTCATCGCTCAAAACTGAATTTGATGCAGGAAGTCTTCGCCAAGCTTCAATCCATCGTGTTGAATGCTGAGTAGACCTGCAAAAAAACCGAGGGAAAATCAGAGAACCACTTCAATACTTAATTCAGTAAATATTTGAGATTTGAGGTCAGAGTTCTAAAGTGTTGGACATGATAAGTTATGGGGAGATCAACATCATGCGTGATTATGACACTATATTTTTATCCAAAATCTTAAGACAATGGTTTATGCATCTATACCACATATAAATCATTCATCTCCATTCACACTTGCTTTTTCTAACAATCTTCTCCTTAAGTGTGAATCTCTTCCATATTGGGTTTAAGTTTGCTCTCCCTACAATGAAAATCACTTTCAGTATTGCAAAATTTTCTTAGGTCTTCTCAAGTATTAATGGAAAATTTTAACTTAAGAGCTTTTTCCATAACTCAATCAATTTAAGAGTTGGTCCTACTCACACTAAACAAGAGTTTTACCAGTTAGCACATCACTTCTCCGTTCTCGGGACTAGTCATCACCGTAGTGTCATCAAGAGCTTCTTCTATGACTCCATCCTTCTATCTACTAACTTTTTTCGGCCGCTTACACTGGTCAATACAATTCTTCACCACATTATCACACTCATCCAAAACCACCACCTCACCATACTTATCAATGTCCATGTTCCAACCGAAATTGTCTATGATATTTCTTATTAGACCTAGGAAGTCTCGAGGAGATCCGCATCGTACGTGAGTCTATTAAAGGAGGTCTACTAAAGGAGCACATAAGTGGGTCTGATATAATATTTTTATCCAAAATCTTAAAACAATGAGTTATAAGTCTATATCACTTATAAGTTCTTCACACAAATAATAATTTTCTGATGTGGAGCTCCTCTGCATTCACATTTGCTTTTTTTAATGCGAAGGAATATTGAAAACTTACCGTGTAAATGAGTGGGAAAAGGAGTATTTATAAAGGTTGGAGGCCGCCTAAATGAGCCGCTGGGTTGATTTATTTCTATGGGCCATACTCAACCATAGCCTCAGATGAAAATTTAACATTTATAAACATTTATATCACTTTAAAATTTAAATTTTGATAAATTCTACTCAGGTTTTTCAAATAAGAAAAATACTAGATAAAAAAAATTGGATTTGATAAATATCATTTTTACAAAAAATCACGATATTTTAGTGAGAAATTAATTTTTTTCTTAAAAACATAAATTTCAAAGGAGAAAAAATTCAATGGTTTAAAATGTATCAAGTGATCTTCAAATGTATCCAAATATCTCCAAATTATAATTTTTGTGGATCAAATATCTTCAAATTACAAATTCTTTATACAAGTTTTACAATTTTTCTATGGTCTCAAAATGTCTCCGAAAAAGAGTTTACAATTTTTTTATAAGAAGTTTAGTTTAATATATATATGATTTTTAAAAATCTCCAAAAATGTTCAAATTTCACAATTTTTCACGAAAAATTTAATTCAATAAATTTTGTGTAATATATATATTTCTTAAACTAAATTTAATTAATTATATATTATTAATTTTGTTTTATTTTATTTAGCAAAAATTAATTTGGTGTTCAGTGGTTTACAAAGGTCTCCAAATATATCTGTATGTCTCTAAATGTGTCTGCATGTCTCTAAATGTATCCATTTCTGCACAAAAATCAATATAATTAAAAAAGAATCAACCAAAATCAATAAAAACAACCTAAACAAATATAATTAAATCTCCAAATGTATTTACAGGTCTCCAAATATATCTATAGGTCTCTAAATGTATCCACATACCTCCAAATGTATATATCCCTCCACAAAATCAGTATAATAAGTATTTAAAGGTAATTAATCCGTTTTACAAAACCAATGGTGTTTTTGTAAAAATAAAAAAAAAAATAAAAGAGGCAGCAACTACGGTTTGGAACCCTAGCCACCACCTCCGGAACCACCATTGCCCTTCGGCAAACAGGTCGACAAATATAGATGATCGACAAAGACTTCACAGCGACAAACAAAAGAGGTGCGAGAGAACACAATGGTGGCGAAGAACAATGATATCGAAATAGGCGGAGATTAATTTGAGTGGCAGAGTTTCACGCGAGCAAGATGAGCAATCTAAAGTGAGAGGAGGTCGACGACAAGGATTCGTCGAGATCGAAGAGAGCCGACGAGGGAAGGATAAATGTGCGCTCGCGAGAGAGAGATGGGGAACATATGAGAGCTCGATGAGGAAAGAAGGCGAACGAGCGACAGAGAAGATAACATGTGATGGGTGGCGGAGATAGGCGGATCGGCTAGGGTTTTCGGGCTGCTAGGGTTCCTAAAGGGTGGAAGCATAACTTTGAGAAAGGAGAGGAGGAGAGAAGAGATGAAGGGAGAGAAACGAGGAGGGAGAAAAAAATTGACAAAATGAGATGAAAAATTATTTTTTATTTAACCGAATGTGACATTTTCTAACTAAAGAAAAAAAAATATGATATACATTAAACTGAACATTAGGAAAGTTGGCATACTAACAATTAGGAAACCTTATCTTCTTATTGTCAAAGTCTAAATTTTAATTTGAAGAATTGACATAATTAACACTAGCCTCAACCGCTTTAATTTCCACCATGTCCTCAAATATCCTATTTAGTATTTTATTTTTATTTTAATTAATTAATATTCTTTATGGGCCTTTAAGGCCCATCCCATATCAGGACTAGTATAGATTTTTCAACCAATTCCTTGTACTTTAATGACTAACACAATTCCAACTAAACGTTGTAGGCTAGCTTAATTTGCTCAAAACTAAAGCTTGAAAAAGCAAAATTTCCTTCGATATTATTGGACAAATACAGATACGTTGTAAAACCCAGACACCTTGCAGTTGAGACAAAAAAAAAGAAAAAAAATTAATAATGTGTAAAGTTCTAATTTCTTATCATCCTCAGGTTCGACTTCTTATTATTGACATTATTAATAACCCTAAGATTGATGGTTCAACTCTTAATTACACTTAGCATACATGAACATATCAAAGTGACCGAAAGTTTGAGAATATTACAAATTCAATACATTTAACCATGGTAACCCTAAGTAAAGTAGTCTGATCGAGTGACAATCAATCTCTCTTTGACAGATGTCTCAAAGTCGAAACTTATTGGGGTTGGGAATTTTAGGTTAGTTTAGAAAAAAAAGATGTACCAGTTACAAAAAAAAACTACGTTAACCCTATGACCCAACTTTATTCCTTCCTGTTTCATTCTTACAGCAGTAGAAAATTAATTTATTCCTTCCCGGTTTTAGGCTAGTACTAATCCAGTAAGTGTCTAAGTCGAAACATTCTGTTCTACTGCACTCAAACCTGGTCCATGGAACACAGAATTAATGGTGGGACCTGATGCATGGGCTACAATAACATCATATGTAGGGTCGTATGTAGCCGATAAGTTCTCGTCAAAGATGTACCGATCCATGATGACAACTTAAACTTTCATTCATGCAAAAGTACTAGCGGTCACCACACACATATTAATGGAGTCAAGTACTTAAGAATGACAAACCACAAGAATGCCTCCGCGACCCACACTGAATCTCACTTTTTTTTTAATTAAGTAATATGATTTGCTCTTACTAATGATTGAATTCTCAATTTTTTAGTGTTAAAATTGCCTCAAACACTTATGAACTACGAGCCCATTGTAATGTACTTGAATATCTCTTAAGGTAACCAATCAAGGATTAATTGTGCAACATTGTTCTGTTTTTAAATTATAATTTTCTTTTATCCTTTTTCTATGTAAAAGAATAAAGAAAAAAAATAGAGAATGTACTGATTTAGGGCTCATTTAACATCACAGCATAGTATATATAGTGTATAAGATATAGTATATTATATATGCTGGAACAGTAGAAATAAAAGATTATGTAAGTTTTTTTGTTTTATATATCATTTTTGTCCCTTTTAAAAAAATTCATGCATACAATTAAAAAGAAATAGAAATAGGGGCAATAATGTCATTTTGCAAATTGATAATAAATAATTAATAAACAAGCATATTGTGAATTTTTATACTATATGCTCCTTAACAAACGAGCCCCTATTTTTTTTTTCTTAAAAATGAATAGAAAAACAAGAGTCTTATTTTTTTTTTTACTAGGAAGACTCTTTGTTGGTAAAATTATACTCATTGAACAAATCAAAGAAGACACTTTCGTTTGTAAAAGTAATAACTTAAAACAACATTAAAAGCTAAAATGTGTTTTCTAAAATCTAAAAAAATAATTTCAAATAAATTGCTTCAGTTTTCAATCTTTTTTCCTACTCCGAAAAAAACAATTATTTACTGTGAATGAACGTGACTAATTTCTCATGTCAAGTTAATGAAATACTAAATCTGACAAAAATAGTGCAAAATGTCGACAGAGATGCCAAATCCGGAAAAAGAGAAAAAAGCACTTGTCTGTTAGATTAGATACGAAATCAGATAATAGTAGAAAGAGCAGTTGAAGTTGAACATGTATTTTGCAAAGTACAAGACAAGGCAAATTAAGGACTAAAAATATAAAAGCTGCCTAGGATTC
>CAODLS011052983.1:0-21305 GCA_948243855.1 Flueggea neowawraea
GATGAGGATAATTCAAATATATTAGATGTGTTTGATCTCATCCAATCTTCTTTGAAATTGAGAATTTGTGTTTGACACAAACACATCAATTTCAACCCTAGTCTTGGCCGGCCATACACATTAATTAATTCACTCAATTCACTCATTGAATACAGGAAGAAAAACTAAAACTCTTCTTTTCTCTCTTCTCTTTCATATGACAAAATTATGTTAAGAGTTTTGCGTTTAGTTGTTTGAGTTTTCGGTCTTTGTTTTGAGTGAAATTAAAAGAAAAGTTCTTGAGTGTTTATTCTGGTCCCAACATGTTTTAGAGGGTGTTAAGAGTGTCTTGTTCAGCCCTTTACAAAATCAAAACATATACCTTTGTTGAGAGCATTCGAGTGCTAGCACACTACATAATCAATAGGTTACGTATGTGAAACTGGAGAAAGAGTTCGCGGACAGCAACTCTTCACGCCATAATTTCTTGTTTTTTCCAGGTTCTAAAGATCCTTAAAGGGGTTAAAACGTAAAGTTTTAACTTGTTACTTTTGGTGAAAACAAGGAGACGATTGTGCGAAGCGATTAGATGTAACTATTCGTACACGTTTTGTTTATTAGCATGTTTACGTTTTTGTCAATTTTTGTTTACATGCTTTTGTTCCTTGGATATGTTCTACGTGTTTGTTACTTTTTTCCGCTGCCATATATGATATGTTCACACGTAGAGTTCCCAACAGGGAGAATTCAAATGGATCTGGAAAATCATCCCAACCAATCCCTAAAGCGATTGAACAGTAGTTTACAATCTTAATTGAACCTGGTTTTTTTTAAGAAGAAGCCTTTTGGAAGCAAAAGTCAAGAGATAACTGACTGGCCTTAGGGGATCAGAATACATCCTTCTTCCATAAGTCTACTATCATCCGTGCTACCAGAAGATGCATTATTTCACTCCTTTCAGCTAATGGAGAGTGGATTACAAATTCCAATGCCTTAAAAGTCATGGCTATTTCTTTCTTTAAGAACCTCCATGAAGATGAGGTTTTAAGTTCTCCCTTAACTTTGGATGTGAGCTTTCCTATTCTTTTTGCTAATTAAGGCCTTTCCATCAACTCATTACCTACTAATGAGGAGATCTATAAACCTGTCTTTTCTATTAATGGCTATAAGGCTCCTGGCCCTTATGGTATTTCGACTTTTTTTTTTATCAATCTCAGTGGAATCATCTCAAGATTAGTCTTAAGGACTTCATTCATCAAGCTTTCTTGGAGAACCAATATTTAAGTGTTATCAACAACACTCTTGTTTCTCTTATTACTAAAGTTGCGCACCCCAACTTGTTGTCTAAATTTAGGCCTATTGGTTTATGTAATGTTGACTACAAGGTTTTGTCAAAACTCCTTGTTTTTTACATCCAATTCTTATTGAATAAGCTGGTGGGGATTGAGAAGCCCAGCTTTATTCTTGGTTGACAGATAGTTGACAACATTGTTGTGGTTCAGGAGTTAATCCATTCCACGAGAAATATGTCAGGGAAACGAGGCTATATGGCTATAAAAGTAGATCTAGAGAAGGCTTAAGACCGCATCAAATGGCCTTTCATCAAGGAAACTCTAGAGCTGAGTAGGTTACCTAGAGTTTTTATTCGTCTAGTTATTGAATGTATTACCACAGTTAAGATGAAAGTTGTCTGAAATGGGGAAGAAACAGAGGCCTTTAAACCATCCAGTAGGATTTGGCAAGGAGACCCACTTTCTCTTTATATTTTTGTCTTGTGTAGGGAGAGGCTTGCTCATGCAATCAAAGATGTTGTTAATAACGGATCCTGGTGTCCCATCAAAACTGGTAAGAATGGTCCAAGTATTACTCACATGTTCTTTTCGGATGACTTGGTTTTATTTTGAGAAAGCTCCTTGCCTTAGATGAATACTATCTTGTCTTTTCTTGGTAAATTTTGTGATGCATTTTGGGCTAAGATGAGCATACAAAAAACTAAACTATTATATTCCAAGAGTACCTCTTCTGTTATTGCCACTAATCTCAGTTCTGTGAGTGATTTTGAGAAAGTTGATAATTTGGGACAATATCTTGACGTCCTTCTGTTTCATGGCAGAATTACAAAAGCCAATGTAGTCACATTATTGAGAAATTTTGCAAGCGATTATCTGGGTGGAAGAGCAATTGCCTTTGGCCTTGCAGGGAGGTTAACATTGATTCAGTCAATTCTTTCTTCTCTTCCGATCTATACAATGCAGTCAGCCCCTATCTCGAAAACTCTCTATGATGAACTCGATACTTTAACGAGGAAGTTTCTGTTAGGCAGCTCGAACAAGGAACATAAGGTTCACCTTATGGGTTGGGATTCAGTATGTATGCCTAAGGTGGATGACAGTCTTGGATTATCACCAGCTGCAACAATGAATAAATCATATATGGTTAAGTTGTGTTGGAGGTTTCTTGCTAACTCGTCCTCCCTATGGACTCAAGTTCTTTGCCATAAGTACTTGAGAGGCAAGACGCCTAACACATAAATGGTGTCCTTTATGGCGAGGCTTGATGTCATTTTCTTCTCTTATTTTCGAGGCTTGTTGTTGGTTAATAGGTGATGGTAAAAATGAGAAATTATGGTTGGATGATTGGCTGGATGATGTTGGTCCCCTTATCAATCACACAATGTCTCCTATATATGAGATTAATCTCAGTTTGTCTGTGAGAGAAGTTTACCATAAAGTCCATTTAGGAGCCATTAATGTGAAAAATCTCCTTCCTCATGATTTACTTCAAAAGTTGAATGTGGCTATACCTCCTTTATGTGATGGTCATGAAGACAATCATTTGGAAGCACACCAAAACAGGTAGCTTCTAACTTTCTTCTGCTATTAAGGTTATCGCTATTTCTTGTGATGCTCTTTGTGACACTGCAAATGAAAAACTTTGGAGCCTATTATGGAAATTTGATTGTCCTTAGAGAGTAAAGTCCTTCTTATGGCTTAGTGCAAGAGGAAAACTTCTATCCAATTATCAGAGATTTAGGAGGCATTTTCCATCTTCTGCTAGATGTAGCCTTTGCAACACTCCGAGTGAAACTATACTACATGCTCTATGTGACTGTATCCATGTGAAGAAATAGTGGCTTATTATTATTCCATAGGAACTACGCCCAATTTTATTTTCTCTGGATCTTTCAAGAGTGGATGTACTTTAACTTGCAAATGTCAAAGTTGTGTTCGCATAATGTCAGTTGGCACGTGCTATTTAGTATGGTGGTTTGGCTTACCTGAGGTGCAAGGAATAAATTTATCTTTGAACAGGTCCCTCTGAATCCAAGGCTATACTTCCAGGGTATCCAAACTACAAAACAAATTTTCATTGCTAAGCAAAGAATTTCCAACCGTCAGCTGTCTGGGAAGAAGGACCATGAAAGGGCTAATTGGAATAAGCCTCCAACGGTTTTGGTGAAACTTGATGTGGATGGTGCTGCTAAAATTAATCTAGGAAGTAGTGCAGCAGGGGGCCTAATTCGTAACTCTTTAGGTATGGTAGAATGTTGTTTTGCCATTAAGCTAGGTTCTTGCTCCCCTCTTTCTGCTGAATTGTGAGCTTTGAAGTATGGGCTTGAGATGGCTTGGCAGAAGGGTTACCAACATATGTTACTTGAATTTGATTCAATGTTTGCAGTTGATATTGCCAGGAATCCTGAGATGTGGAAGAGTCGCCAACAAGCTTTTTTGAATAGTTTGTGAGATTTGCTAGAGCTCCATTGGACGATTTCGATTAGTCATGTTATCAGAGAAGCCAATGGATGTGTTAATTGGTTAGCTAGACAGGGTTTATGTTTACCCTTTGGATACCATGAGTTTTTCCATTTACTAACTAAACTTATTGAGCTATTATATTCTGACTTTTTAGGGGTTTCTCCCCCTATTGTGTCCTATTATTCATTTATGAATACATTTGTTCCATCACCTGCCAGAGCGGCCAACCTAGCTAGGTTGCTTGGAGGTAGGGCCATACATGCTCAAAGTCAGCCTAACTAAGTCGGAGCTTGAGTGGTTTGATCTTTTAAAAAAAAATTCCCGTCAATTTAACAAATGTCACCTGGTGGTAGACACGACAAAAGAGACTGATGTATACTAAATATACTTATTAATTTAAGGAAGAATTTATCTATTTTCATCCTTTAAATCATGATTTTATAGTGAAATTCTTATGATGTTTGTAGGATGATGAATTTGAAGAAAAATGAGTAGAAAAAGGTGCAAAAGAGATGCAAAATGGAAAAGTCACAAGAAAACCCATGAAAAGATGAAGAAAATGAAGATTTCATAAAGCAGAAATGTTGCACAATCGTGCAATTTGTGACAAGAAAATTTTGGGCGCATTGTGAATCATAAATGTTGCATGACCGTGCAACTCTGAAAATGGCCAAAAATCAGCTCTGCATGAAAAGTTGTCAAGTTAGGACCAAGGCACATGCAATGACATTTTTGGGAGATCTTTTGCTAGGGTTGGTGGGGGACTAAGAGAGGTATAAATACACCTCATCCATCCCATTTTTGCCACCCTTGGACACTTGCACATTAAAGAAGAGAATCATTCTCCATCAATTTCTAAGGAAGATTCAAGACTTTGAAAATGAGAGGGAGAAGATGATTGAAGAGGCTTCAATCATCCATTGAGATAAGCTTTCTTTTTCCCTTATTATTATTTTTTCATTGTTTAGAATCATGTTTAGGTTTTATTTTTATTGCTCTAGGCTTAGTTTTATAAATATGCTAACTTAGATTTTGTGTTAGGATTTAAAGATGTAAATCTTGGATTAATGTTTCTTTAATGGATGATTAGTGTTATGAGTTTTGTGTTTTTAATGTTATATCTATTATTTTGATACTTTAATTGTTAAATCTATTGATGATAATTGATTTTATGGCTTGTTTATTATTGAATAATGTTGTGATTCGTGACCACAATGTTGTTTTTGACAAACCCAAGTGAAGAATTAAAAGATAAAGCTTGGGTTAGGTCCACTAGCATAGAGCTTGTATGGTTTAAGATAGAGATATAAATATACCTATAAGGTGTTCGATGAAATTCTTATATGAACCTAAAGGACCTAACCTAGCTAGGTGAGGCCGAAAGGACCCTCACAGGAAGTGTAGGTACGACTTTGGTGACCTTGAAAAAGGCATTAGGTTATTCATGTAGAGAAAACACTCACACACATTTTTAAAACTCAATTTCATTAATTAGGCAACTAGGTCATTGGTTTTATCTTGAAAGTCCTACGTTTTCCTATTATTGATAACTTGTATTTATTTCATTGCTTGCTTTTATTTCCAAAACCCTAAAAAAATAAATCACTTGATGTTTACTTTTGATTTTTATTTTCTTATTTGACCACAATTAGACATATTCCTTATGGAGATGATACCCTAAAAATACTCCTTAGATTTTTACTACTACAATCGATTTTAGTGCGTTTGTTAGAAGCTGATCAGAAACGACCATGCGCGTGCCCTGTAATTGAAATGCCATTACACAGCCGTGCATACCTTGTCCGTGTAAACACAGCTCCGAACCGTGTCTTACCAGATTTTGGAAAAAAATAAATAAAATTAAAATTTCAAAATACGACTTGCACCCACCTCACAAACCCAAGCTCGTCCCCGTGCCTTCCCAACACACCCTAACGTAGCAACAACTCACCGCTCCTTTATTTACCACCGTCACCTCCGTCAACGCCGAACACCACCACTCCGACCGCTGTTCCGCACTAGACCATCTCCGATCACAGCCCTACCCAACCACCGAATCCAACCACCACCATTCCCTTCTCTTAGTATTGGGTCAACTTAAACCTTGCAAGTTGTGTTGTTGCTGGAGTCTAGCAGGTAAGTGACTATACCTTTTCTCTGTCCTGATTTTGCAGTCAATATTGCTGTCATTTGTGTTAGAATTCATGGGTATTGATGCATAGTTGTTCGGAATTGTGTGAGACTTGATAATTTTGTTGAAAAGAAAAAAAAATCCATGGTTTTTGTTAATTTGAGGAACACAACAGCTATAGCCTATGTGTTACCTGGAATCGGTTGGTCAAGGTTGTGTTTTTGTTTTGACATGTTTTGCAGAGATAATGTGCTTGTTCGGGACTAGGTGTGGTGAACTTGATTAGAAAAAGGTTGCCAATTATGCACGCACACTACATGTCTGATGAAATGTGTGCTTGGAATTCATAAACCATGGCTCCCAATCATCAAGTGGTGTTCTTTTTTGCAGGTCAATATAATAATATGAAAGTGAAGCTGCTTCGTATCCTTTTCTTTTTCCATTTAACTAATACTGATTTTACTTGGAGCTGGTTGAAGCTTTTCATATTCCACGTTTAATGATAAGCAAATTTGGATCAGTTTCAGTTAGGAAATACTGTTTTGCTTACTAATTTGTATTTTTTATGCTTAAAATTCTGACTGTAAATTTGATTTAAATTTTCACATATAATCACTCGATCTAAACTCGTATGAACTAATTCACGTTTTCCGATTGGTTCATTTGGTAGTGATAATGTATTTGTTGGAATACATTATTTTGAAGCTCCGAAAGAGATAAATTTTCCTTAACTTTTTCCCTCCTGAAGTTTCTTCTGGGATTCGAAACAGAGTATGTCCTCTTTATGTTGTTTGCATCTTTTTTTTTTTATTTCTCCTCTTGATATGATTTTTGAAAGGAAAAATGGTAGCTTGCTAGCTTATTTTAATATCAAGTTAAATATTATTGAGGAATTAACGATTATGTGAATTTTAATTTTTTTTTCCATGTAGTGAGCTTGTGTAGTGAACTTCTCTCATGTAATGTGAATCATAGATGGCATGCTGTTGCTTCGTGGACCTGGGATGCACAAGATGAAACATGTGGAATTTGTAGGATGGCCTTTGATGGTTGTTGTCCTGATTGTAAACGGCCAGGGGATGATTGTCCACTTAGTAAGTCATCAATTTTTTTATCTTCTTATTAACTACTAAATTTACATTTGTGTGGCAATGCCACAAGTTGTTGCAGGATTTTCTATTTATATGCCTTTTTTCTTTCTCAAAGAAGTGTTCTTTACAAGTTTGTTGTGCATTGCTCCAAAGATTATCTCGTGGTGAATGTCCAATGTTTCAAGTACTGATTACTTGCATCAAAATAAAGAAGTTGGGAATCTAGATTTGATGTTCTTTATCTAGACTCTAGTTTGTGTTTTCTTTTTTAATCATTCAGTTTAATACTTGCATTTGTTTTTATAGATTTTGTAATAAGAATTGAATCTTAGGTTTCCATTTTATTTGGGGTACATACAAAAAATGTAATCTCGACTCGTTTTTCTTTAAAATATATTTCGTTCTCTCTCTCATTCTTGACAATTTAACACTTATTTGATTCTGGTGTTCTAGCTTAAAATTACTAGTATAGTAGGTAGTAACTGTTATAATTGAGCATGTTGTATCTTGTTCTTTTTTGTCACCATGATGGAATGATTAAAGTAATTTTAGTATGTTGTGAGATGTTGGGATATATAATAACGGATTAAATGATCATCTTTGTCGGTGCAGTTTGGGGCGTATGCAACTTGAAATGGGTGAATTCACAGACTTCTCAAGCGCACTGTCCCATGTGCCGGAGGGAATGGCAGTTCAAGGCATGAGGATGCAAAATTAAGCACACCTTTTATTGTCCAAGTTTGAATTTCCAGGTACTTCTTGTAGTTTGATGACTGAACACTTTAAAGGGAGAATTTATTTGTAGTCGTAGGTTGTTTGCAGGCAAATGATGTTTGTGATTGTTCATGGAACCATTTTGGTGCCATGAAATGGTGATACATTGGAGGGATTTAACACCAAAAATCACACCAATTTGATGTTTTGGCGATACATTGGAGTTGGTATACAAGTGGAGCTTCATTGTGATTGGCTCCATTTTGTCCAGCCAATTCACATCCAGCTGAACTCTTCAATCTGATTGTATCTTTATGTAGATACTAAATCGGTTCGGTTAAAGGGCTCTAAATGGTCATTTTTATAATTCGTGATTTTCATATCATGGATGATACTTTCTTTAAATGGAAGACGAGAAGAAAAAAAATAAATCTTTCGGTGAACCAAAGATGTTTAGCCGAGTACAAAGCTGAAATGCAACCCTTTAAGCAATTTCAACTGAACTTATTGGCCATCCAAGACAAGGTACTTGCCTAACAGTGAGCGTAGATTTCAAAGGTTCAATAAGATGGCCAGGCTGGTTTAGAAGATTTAGCTTCCGGAAAGAGCATGGTGACAGCTGAAGATGACCCGAACCAACCTTCTTTCTCAAGGAGTTTGCCGAGTAGGTCGCCCACCACATAGGAAGCACCGGAAACCGCAATCCCCAAGCTAACAAAATACAATATGGTGCGGATGCAAGACCTCGGCTGTCTCTGAACGTGAACCTTACCAGCGGCAAATAAGATGATGCAAACAAGAGAAGAAGCTCCAACCACTGCAAGCTTCTTGTCTTTGTCGTCGCTCTTCCGGAATGAGAATCCATAGATTACTGGGGGCAGCAATCCGAAAATAATGAACGATATAATTACTACTATGGTGTGTAATGAAAAATTCTGCCTCCGTCCTGGCACCTCGTAGTATCGGTCCTCTTCTACATTCGCTTGACTGGAAGACCCTCTAGACCCATCATTTTTCAGATCCACAAGCTGCAAAACCATATTTTAAGCTCAGATTGCAATTTTTTTAAAAAAAAAAAAGAGAAGAAGAGAATATGATCTTGCCCCACTAATGCTTACGTTTGTACTACTTCAGTTTAAAACTATAACAGATTATTCTGCAGATTATGTATCATATTTGTGCTCGCAATTTTTGGCAATATTATTCTTACTCATAAACGGCCTTTTAGCCATCAGTAAAACATTTTATCTGGCAAGTAAAATGCTTGTTAAATGAGTACAACGAA
Source organism: Flueggea neowawraea (assembly GCA_948243855.1). Classification (NCBI taxonomy): domain Eukaryota; kingdom Viridiplantae; phylum Streptophyta; class Magnoliopsida; order Malpighiales; family Phyllanthaceae; genus Flueggea; species Flueggea neowawraea. The sequence continues at coordinate 8,956 of CAODLS011052983.1, forward strand.
GAAATAGAAACTCACATGATGAGCAATTATGAATAATCCACCAATCAAATTTGCCAACCCGAGAGCTAAAATGTTCACTGCACAATCGAAGGGCACAAATGTTTCTGTTAATCTGAAGTCGGTAAAAAGCACAGATGGGAATGGCTGGGAAGAAGAATGAGATGTGGTATAATTCTGGAATAAACACAAAAAAAATGAATGGTAAAATGTTAACTCTTCTTTCTTGCATATCACATTAGCTAGTGACATTTCATTATATAGGAGAAAGTGTGAATTTAGCTGTTAATGTGACCCTTTACTTAATTGGGCATAAAACTTACATGTTGCGGTGCCAGCAGCAGCGGCAGAAGACACAATTCCCAGACTTGTGATTGATTCAATTAAGCCTCCATATACAATGCTTTTCAAAATATCTATTGCAACCCCAGAGCTCCTTTCCTCACTGACAAGCGGAAGACTGTCAGCTAGCAGTGGAACATTGATATCTTGAGCATTCTGAGAAGATGAAGGTTCGACTGATTCCGTTTCAACAACTATCACATCATTCCCTGCATCATATTTTCATGTTAAAAAAGAAGATAAGAACCAAACTGGAAGAGGTTCAAAGTGCAAAGACAAAACAAAAGGTGCCAAGTTACAAGCATGCATTAAAAATTTAATAAACTGAGCCACAAAAGAACACTACTTTATATGGATATGCATGTCTTGGCTTTTTGCATAAATTCATAACACGTTAACAATCTTCGTCAACTTGCTCTTACTGCCATCATGTTCAACACTTATCTGTCATGCAAAAACTGATATAATATGTTCCAAGCTTGGAACTCCTCAAATTAGCATTACCAAATTGATATTAATATTGAGTCAAATTTAGAGTAAATGGAACATATTCATAATTTAATTACACACAAGTAACTAGAAAATGCAAGAATTGAAAATAAGAGAGGTATGTCAAGTTCAAGTGCGTGTTAGCATGTATTCCCCAAATGAACATTATCTACCTGTTTTGGGTGATATTACAATGAGAGTTCAAGTTACTTAATTTCAGGATTCGTTACTTAATTTGAGGAGGTGGTTACTTAATTGTAGCTCCAAATGTTACTTAATTTTGGATGCCGTTATTTAATTTGGTCACCGGTTACTTAATTTTGATCGGTTACTTAATTTTGTGATAAATTAAGTAACCATGACTATTACTTAATTGTTGCTGAAATTACTTAATTTGAACCTCAGTTACTAAATTTATTAAAGATGTCCTCATTGTAGTACCACCCACCTGTTTTCTCTATTACTTTGTGCATTATATTTGCATCATTGCAAGAAAAGTACTATAAAGTGCAAGAAACTATATGTATCAGATATGATTAAAGGAAACAGGTTAGGTTACTGAGAGAAATTAACAGTTTGAGCACATCCTGTATATAAGAAAACAGAAGTTCTGTGCATACCAGTACTTTGTTTTTTCACAACATCAAGCGCCTTCTCCCCAACACTAATTTTTTCTTTCTCGATTGCTGGCGTTTCTTGTGTCGAAGCAAATGGACTGTTTATGGATTCCCCTTTCAGTTGCAAATCAGTGTCTAATGTTGTACCTTGGATGAATGAGGTCTGATCATTTGAAGCGCTTGTTTCTTTTGTAACGTCACACTCGAATTATTTTCCAAATTTACTTGTGACAAAGAGTCGCCAAATTTGTTGTCTGATTCTATCGGTGACAAAGATTCAAAAGTTGAAGAAACTGAAGTACTTCCTCCACCTTGCTGAGGCCGAGACATCAGCAACCCATCTCCAGAAAATTGTGCAGCATTGAGAACAGTGCCACTCATAGACATTGCCAGATCACCATTTTCAAGTCGATGAAATTTATCATCTGACGAGCATGGTAAGTTTGTCTGTTCAATGTTATCCTTTGTATCATCATTGATTGAATCAACACCTGCACAAAATTATAAAGCAGAATGTGTACTGTCGAACAAGTGAGAGTCCAATTTTTTATGCCAAAAGACTTGTACGCTATACACCACACGAATATTAAGAGATGAAACGTGGATAATTCTATTTCTGAGGCTCCACAAACACTTCCAACATATAAAATATAAATGCTTCTACCATGTGTTTGCAGATAAATATGCATATAGATTTTAAAAATCACATAATCCTATTCCAAAAGACAGATCATAGAACTGCAAAGCATGTACCATAATATTGGGGCCCTCCTACTCATCAGTTTAATCTGTGTGTTTTAAATTCTAATCCCACCTGCTTTCACATTTTCAGTTGGACTTTTCACACCAAGAGATGCACTCTCAGAATTTTTGTGCTCTTCTATTGATGCATTTGGAACTTGATATCCAGCATCTTGGGACAGAGTTCCTATGTCATTTACTGTTCCTGAAACACAAAAAAGAATCAATCTCTGGTGCATGAGGATCGTAGTTCTGGACATAACAAGAAAGGATTTAACCCACACAAATAAAGTATTTATAATCTGTAAAGCTCTATAAGACGGTGCATATTCATTGGTTAAAATATAAATTTTAAATATAAGTCTTTAAAATACTTGTTCACATCAAAGATCATTGAACATAATAAATCCATAAAACTGCCACACCAGCTTAAAGCTTATCTTATTTTAAACATTTGAGAGATGGGTGTGCATAAGGTTTAGTCCTAATCGTTTGATCAAAGAAGCTACAACATTATATGTTGTTGTCATATGGGGGTTGCAGGGCTACTAAAGAGATAAATAACAAGAACAACGTTCCAAGATGTGTAGCAAATGTCACTTCTCTATATATTATTTTGCTTTCTAAATTGCATTGAGAATCTACAAGTACTTGAATGGCACTTTGTTAAAGGTTAATTTTCTCTTTAAATAGCAATTTAGAGCATCCATAAATCCTCTAGCACACAGTGAATCTCTCTGTAAACCTTCTACCTAAATTGCAATGAGATCTAGAATAAAATGAAGTCTTTACCACAAACATAACAGCTTTAAAATGTGTACAGAGAATAATGAATCCCGGAATATATTTCTGCAACTAAACTAAGTTGAGAGACCTTATTTATTAGGGTTGAGGATGACTTTCAAGCTCTAAAAAACATGTGATCAAATCATTATTTTTCTTGCCTGGAGTGATCAAATCAAATTAAGATCATGATACGAAGATCAAATTAATCTTTTATCATATGATCATATGATATCTTGATCATATCAATTTGTATCATGCTCGTGATCTTGATCAAGATGAAATCAACAAAACAAATCTTTCTTTCAAAAATGTATAACAATATATTGATAAACAGTGAAGCACTATATCTGGGAAATGGGCTGGGAAATGGGATGATAGCCATAAAAGTTTGATAATAATACTTACTACCCATATAAGGCTAAGAAGTGTATTTTGGACTTGATTAACATTGATCATTTCTCTTCCATTTACAAATTACAAGGAGAAAAAAGATGATGTGAACATAATTATATAACAAAAAATCAAATACAAGTAAACATTTCCATCTCATTGCTTTTTCTCAACAATATCTCTTCTTATGTCACGATCCTTCTTGTCCTAAAATTAAGTTCTTACTCCCATCGACATCTTTCTAGAATTTAATTTTATTATCTTATTGTTCAATCAACGACTATTGCTCAATCATGCTGTTTTGAGAGAATCACCTGTTTTGAGAGAATGGTGATTCTCTTTCCAAAACAAGGTAATAGTTAATATATACCATTGTGTGGTTACAATTGAAAATTCATGCGCAAAAAAAAGAGGAGTTATAAATACTCGCCAGCAGAAAGCAGGGAAAAGAATGGTGTAATTCATCTATAATTCGAGGTACAAGTAATTAAAGGCACAAAGTCAATGCATTAATGAGGGAAACATCAGGAAAAAAGAAGAGGGAGAGAGAAAAAAAAAACCTACCTTGTTCTGTACCTGTGCTCTTCTTATCTGTTGTAAAACTAGAGAACAGCCAGTTTGTATTGGATGCATGTTCATTCTCAGGATTTTGCGTTTTTTCCTTCCCAGCACCATCTTGGAAAATTCGAAATAATTTAAATCCATTTCCTGTTGAATGTTAAGGATGTAGTTCACAGCATGATCATTGATGACTAAGATGAATTAAGGATTATTAAAGTAAAAGCAATAGTCACAGTGAAGCCTTGTTCCTACATAACCTTCAACTGTAAATGCTGAATAGAAATTGTTAGAACTTGTCCTACATAACCTTAAACTGTAAATGCTGAATAGAAACTGACAGAACAAAATTCTTTTCATCAATACTTCCTAGTAAAAATACCCAAAATGACTTATCTAAAAAAGTTAAACTTATCAAAAGAAAAAAAAAATGCCATAAGTTTTTGATGATCATTCCTTGATCCTAATGTAGAAAATAATAATTAACTAGGTCTGAGAAGTTTCCATTGAAGAATAAATATATATTACATTTGAAGTATTGATGTCCGCTCAAGAAATAAACATGCTTTGCATGATCACATTCCAATCGCTTTAACTTCTTATATGATTTAGGTTGCGGGAGAAAGGTAAACAGTTACTGAAGGGAATGGCTTAATACCTGTAGGAATGAATAAGCTGAAGCATGATAAGCATCTGAATACATCTGCTTCCCTTTCACGACCATGATCATCATTTGCAAGTACTAAACTACCATCTGCAGAAGTGTTATTGGTAGTTTGACCCAGATCATTGGGAGTACCAGAGGAATTTGCATTCAACTCTGGATGAGAATTTTTCTCTAATTTATCATGCTTTGGTTTGCGGCGGGAATTTCGAATTTTTAGTTTTCTCCTACTAATTATTACCTTTCTTGTAATACAAGAGTTACAGTTGGGGCAGTACAAATCATGAGTAGTTTGTTTCTGTAACACTCTCTCAACATCAAACTCAGTGAACTCCTGGTCTATTTCTTCTAAGATGTGAAAATCATCCACTCTAGTATCATTGTTGAAAGGCTCGGAATTGGCACACTTTTTTTCAGAGGACTCTTCTAGAGATGTTAAATCTAAAGCAGAAGACCCTTCATTGTTCAAGTTTTCTGTCAACAGCTGATTCATTTCCTTAATTAGATTTTCCTCATCATCAGAATTCCTGAAATCAAAATCTTTGGAGTTTGTCTCTGGAGCAGATAAAGTGACATCATTAGAGTTTATTTCTGAACTTCCATTATCGTATTCAACACCTGTGACCATGCATAAGGAAAATATTTTCAGTAGACATAACTATGACCAAGTGCAATAAAGTGATCTCAGGAATATGAAATAATTCTTGATGAAATTGAAGAGTCACAGTAGAGATATTGCAGCGGAAATATCAGTTATATGCTGCAGATATTCTTTTAAAGCCAAAAGTAATTATCTTGTCTTCAAGACTGAACTATAATTCAGAAACAGGTAGGTAATTGCTTGGCTACATGAAATAAAGTTGAAAAGGGAACCTTAGAAAATCCAACAATTAATCTAGCAAAAGAAGAGGAAAAAAGAAAAATAAGAGAAGAATAAAAAGAAAATCTAATGGTTGAGCCGCGTCTTCATGATGATAAGCATAATTGCATGAGAGATGGATGAGATTACCTGCACTGGATGTATGTAGATGTGACTGCTAAAATTCAATGCAGGTGCTGCTAAAAAACAGGAGAGTGGCGATTACATAGATCACATATGATCTGCTAGCATCTTTTTTAGGGTTGAAAGCATCTGAATCAACTCAGGACAAGCTCAGAACAATACTCATTTCTATTTTGGATTTGAGAAAGGACGGAAATGATTTGAAGCCCCCCAAAAAAGGCAAAACAAGGAACTATACTACATACTAGTAGATTGTAAAAATCAATAATTTGATAGTGGTCATGATGCAAAATATATTCTGATAAATGAATGAATAATCAGTTGGTGAGATGGAACATAGATATCTGTACATAAGCAAGTGGATTCCGCAAAAGGAAGCCATTTTATAACTTATTCTCCTTTAAAGCAATTAGAATTTGTCATCTGTAAGCAATAATGGCAGCGTAATGGTTTTTGATAAAGTTCAACACAGTTGAAGTCTAACTATAAATGACAGTAACTGCCAGTACTTCGCTAATAAGTAACAGGCGTATACTGACTGACCTTTAGTTCGAAAAAGAAAACAATGATGATTTTGATTAATATTCTGAATAGGATCACTCCTCAGATTTCCAACACAGTAGTCCCAATCGCAGTGCTGGCATTTTCACATTCCTTCACTCAAATAACAAAGGCCAAACATAAAGCTACATTCACCAATTCACAAACAATCCACACACACACATAATTTCCTAAATTATTCTCAATTTAGCAAATATTAAATAAATCTACAAAGAATTGATTATTTGAAAGGCCAGCATTAACAGAGAAGTGGCAAGGTATTGTTCATTGTGCTGGAAATAGCAACTAATTTTATATTATCACTACAAAGAAACAAAACTAACAAATGCAAAACTGAAGTTGGACAATTCATTTAACTGTAGAAAGAAGGGAAAAGAAGAAATAAGCATACCGTTTTGTTGATCAAAGTAAACGCTGTTGGTGAATCCAGCTTCAACCTCTCCTTCACCAGCTATGGCTTCCGAGTCAGAAGTGGTGGTGGAGCTACTGCTACTAGTGGTATCAGCGCTTCCATTTCCATTGGTGGAAATGACAAAATCAGCAGTGATGTTGTTGTCGTCGTCGTCATTGCGATGCTGAAACCGCTTGTCCCGGAGAGCCACTTGCTCCTCCTCACCATCGTCATACTCCTCCTTATGAAGCACCATTGCATGTTGGTGCTGTAGTTGATATGGCTCCACTTCCATTGCTGTTTCAGATTGAGATTGAGGGTCGCTGCTACTGGCTGCTCCGAACTCCGAAACGCTTTTATAAAGTAATATTTACACTTTTTTGTGTGTGTGTGTGGGAGAAGTAGTACAGTACAGTAAATAGTATTGATTGGTAACTCCGTGGGATCTGATTTCGAGTCAGCTCAACTATAATTATGAGAGTGATCACCTATCTATCTATTTAATTATTTATTGCTAGCATTTTTTACTTGACTTGTGTTGAACACGGAATCCCGTCCGATCTGATCTAAACTATATTTGTTCAACATTTATTCCATAAAAATAAATTATAATATTTTTTTACATATATTAAAAAAAATTAATTAATTTAATTAAATTTATTAATTATAAAAAAATTCTTCATATATCCTCTACATCATCTCACCTATTTAAAATTTTTATATAATATATACTTAAACAAAAATTATTTAATATAATTTTTTATAATCAATAATTTAAAAATAAAAATGAATTTATATATTAAAAATAATAAAAAATAAAAATAATTTATTTTTATAACACAGGTGAAATATTTAAATAATTTTAAGAAGTAGAATGTCAAAACAAAAGGAAATATTTTAAGGAGTGGTGAAATGAAAGTGATGTGTGGTAGTTTTGGGTTGAATTTATGAATGTAAATACAAAAGTAAACTCAACTATATGCTTAGGTGTATTCAACAATAGCCAATAATAGGCGTATTTATTTGTAGAAAACATAATCTAGATTGTTCACATGTTTATTTTATCGATAAAGATTTAGGTTATTTTACTACTATTGCTTTGTTGGTTGGATAGTTGCTTGCATTTACTCCCACCAGCTCATCTTATCGCACAGCACCGCATCGCATTACGCATTTCCCTTGAAAAATCTTTCCTCACATGAACAAATATCCCACGACTGCCTTTTTTTAAAATGAATTAATTTCTTTTTTTTTTGAGCTAATGATATATCATAATTCATGTACATCATTTGCAAATCCGTTTCAAATTGTGGAATCATCACAAACAGCATTTTCTTTTTCCAAAAAATGAATTATCTTATTTATTCTTTTGAGCTAATGATACATCATAACTCATATGCATCATTTGCAAATATAAATGTGTATTCATCATTCGTGCCTCTAAATCATGACCAAAAAATGCCTTCCACTCTATATCATCACCAATGCTCCCTTAAAGTACATGCAGTAGAGTAGGCCATCAACATTATACTAATTTATTGAGCGAAATCTATGGTCATCTCTGAGTTTTGGACTATTCTCTCTCCCGGTCTCTATTAGTTCTAAAATAAACGCTCTGGTCCCCGACCCTAACTTTCGTCAGTTAAGTTTAACAGGAGATGAGAAATGTCAAAAATACCCCTGTCAAGTCAAATGGGCAAATGCCACGTCAAAAAAAAGTCAAAAGAGACTCCAACCCAAAACCAAAACTAACCAAAATTCACCTAACCTAACCACAAAACCCAAAACCACACACTTTCTCTAACCCAAAACCACAACCTAACCTAACCACAAACCAAACCACAAAATCCAAAACCACACACTCTCTCTACCTATTCGTAACTTCGTTCTTCTTCTTCTTCTTCTTCTTCTTCTTCTTCTTCTTCTTTTTCTTTAAAACGTCAAAACTGCATTCTTTCAACTTTCAAGCTTGAGAATCCCCTTTCTTTCCCTCTATCTCTCTCCAGTTTTGTTTCCCTTTCGTCTCTATCTCCTCCCTCTCCACTACTTATCAAACCCCATAAAACCGTCCCCCTCATCCTCCTCCACCTTGCCATTAGCCTTGGCGACGTTGAAGAATTCCTTTTTAGAAGGGATCTCAGAATACTTTTCATGTCCAAGAGAGATCCAACAACTCCTCTTCTTCGCCATTTTCTTCATCTGTTGTAGTCGTCTCTCTCTAAGTGCTACCAAATTGTCGATATCGAGGCGATCAAGGGCATGTATCTCTTCATCTAGCTTGTCTTCCGCCGCTTTGGCCACCGTCAACACTTGTTTTTTCAGAATTTGAAATTACAAAAATTGGAATCAGAGAATGTTTGTTCGAGTGTGTGGAGAGACTGAGATGATGGTTGTACCTCTTGGACTTTTGGGTTCCATCTCTTGCTCGGGACTGAAACGACGATGGCTTAGGTGGCGTCGAGTGGTCAAATTCGAGAAGGAGGGGAGAAGCAAAACCCATTCTAGTCTCTTTGATTTCATGTTTGGTTTTTGAAGAAAAAATGGAAGAAAGAAAGTTTAGTTTGGATCTGAATTTAAACCCAGAGAAACAAAAACAGAGGCATTCAAAATAGATGATTAAGTAAAGAAGGAGCCGAAAAGTTAAGCCTAAATTAAAAAATCAAAAACCCAGTTGTTGGGTCTATGTAGATGTTGTTAATCTTGAAATGACGATGTGTGATTGTTCTGTGTTTGGGTTTCTATCTTTATTGTACGATTTCTCTTTGTTTGGGTTTGTTCATGTGTGTGTGTGTTCAAAGTCAAGGATTGTGGTTGTTGAGAGTTTGAATCTACCAACAGTGGTTTCAAATTTTTTTGGTTTTATTTTTAAAATTGATTGGGTTTTGCTCTTATACATTTTGTTGTTTGATTCTGGCAGTGAGTGAGTCTTCGTTTTTTCTGAAAATATAAAGAAGAAATGGGTAAGTCTTCATTTGAGTGAATGATGGGTTGGTGGTTTCAGAAATATGAGTTGATTTTTAGTTGCAGCTGATGTTGATTTCAGTTGGATTTTGAGTTGAAGAGGATGAGTTGATTTTGATTTCATTGATGTTTGGATTGAATGGTCGATGAAAACAATTAAGGAGGTGTGAGGATTTTGTCTTTGGAAAAGATGATGGATTGGTTTGGGTTGGAAGAGGTTTGGTTTTGTTTGAGTTTTTAAGGGTAAAGTGGTCTTAAAAAAATATTCACTGATGAAATCACGTGCACATCAGCAAAAATGACGTGGCATATTAAAAAATAGATGGTGTTAAGGTCTAGCGATCGAATCATATATTTTAGAACTAGTAGGGACCGGGAGAGGGAATAGTCCAAAACTCAGGAACCGCCATGGATTTTGTCCTACTTTATTCTATTGAATCATGTGTCATGAGTTAATATCAATAGTCGGATATGAAATTAGTTTATTTTGATTTTGGATTTGGTAATGATGTTGCATCCTCTAGAGGCTTAATTTGGATCTCATGTTTGCCAATAATGTACAATGCACACCATGAAATGACAAAAGGGAACATCCTCAAACACACTTAATTCATCTCACATTCCCACTATTTGATGCCTATATTAGCACTTATTCCAATACATCTCTTGATCCTGAATGGTTAATTAATGGGCCACCAAACCAATACCACAATGCCCTACAAACAATAATTGTTAGTTACATGAACAATCCGCCCATACAACTATAAATTTCAAACAAAAGGATTGCTTAAAATAAAGCAAATTTTCAAAAAAAAAAACTTGTTAACATGAAGCATTAATTTTGATAAAAACAAAATATTAATGAATTTTTTTATGGGAAAATATTAATGAATATTATAGAAAAGGTTGGAGCAAAGAGCAATTGAGTTGGATGAATGAAATGAGCAAAACTTAGCCAGAGAGTTTGTTATTGCTGGACCCACGGAGCCTTTGAGAGATCTACCTCACATGTGGGCCTAGCAATGAGCACATAAGTGGGTCTGTCATCATATCTTTACCCAAAAGCTTAAAGCAACGGGTTATGAGTTCACACCACTTATAAGTCTTTCACACACACCACAACTGTCCAATGTGAAACAATTACCATTCATACTTGTATCCTAAAAATCTCCCCCTCAAATGTGAATCTCTTCCACATCGGGTTTAAGTCTGCTCCCCCTGCAATGGAAACCATTCTCACTATTGTGTAATTTTATTGGGCCTCCTTTAGTACTAATGTGAAATTTTTAACCCAATAGCTCTTTCCATGACTCCACCCGTCTACGAGTTGACCCCACCACTCAAACTAGACAAGGACTTTACCAGTCATCATAACTCTTCATCGTCCTCAGGCCTGGTTATCACTACGGTGTCACCAAGAGTTTCTCCCATGACTCCACCCTTCTATCTATGAGCTTTTTTCTAGCCGCTCACACAGTAGATCCAACTACACTAGTCAATACAACTCTTCACCACATTACCGTACTCATATCAAACCACCCGCATCATACTCGTCCTTGCATGTCTTAGCCGAACATTTGGCTCTGATACTATTTGTCAGACGAGATAAGTAGAAAATGCGGAAACAAGAAGAGAACAATTACACACAAGAACACATAATTTACGTGGTTAAATCAAACTAATATACATCCACTGGCAGAGAGCGAGCAATTGTATTATTCACTATGAAAGATGACACATACACCCCTGAGGGTTACATATGTTTTTCCAAGCTACCTATTTATAGGTTTTACAAAAGTTTTAGTCAACATAGACCAACCCTAACCCTAAAGCTCATCTAAAACAACAAGACAAGAACCATTTTTCCTTATCCCATGTTTTAATAGAATAGCTTCAACATATCACAAAGAAAATCAATTCAACTCAACAATTACTTTAATAATACAAAAGATCAAAATATGAAGTGGCTAAAAGATGGACCGATTTGAGTAACAACAACCACAACTTACTAGAGTAACATGAAGTTTTAGAAGGGTTAGATTTCAAGATCTTACTCAAGTAACCCATCACTTTCAATAAGCAACACATGATGCTAGAGAGTGAAAATTGAGTTGCTTGAGTAACATCTTATCTTATGCGAGTAACACACAAAGACAAGGAATCGAAAAATATGTTCTTACTCGAGTAAACAAAAACTTCACTAGAGTAACAACTGGTTCTGGGAGATTGAAATTTTCATCTTTCACTCGAGTAAACCATGTTCCACTTAAGTAACATGGTCAAACAAGAGATCAACATTTCTAACCATTTGTCCACTCAAGTAAATTGATGATTCGGTTAACTTAAAGAAAGGTCAATGAGAGCAAAAAAATGTTTTCATGATTTACTTGAGAAATTCAACATCTCACTTAAGTAACTTGTGTGTTAGACAAATTTAAATTTAAAAGTTCTCTCTAATGGCTAGCTTGACTCTCCAACAGTCAGAAAACGGTAAAATGAAGTTCCAGAGCCTATAAAAGGGTATTTCTCATCATATACCATGGTTAAAAGGGTTGGAAACAATTTGCTACAACTTGCTTCATTTAAGAACACAATTTTTTTGGAGAATTTTTTCGGGATGCCTTGGTTGAGTTTGTAGAGCGGAAGCAAGTTGGAGTGAAGAGAGAAAACAACACCGCAATTTATAATGGTTTGACCAAACATGCCTATGTCCACTACCTAAGTCTCACTTAGGTTTTTCACTATCACGGAGACTGATTCCGACTATATCCAACAAAGTCTTACACCAAGGTTGATTGCACCTCACACCTCTAAAGCCAACAAGGTTGATTACGGCTCGCCCCTTTAAGG
>CAODLS011053081.1:0-11539 GCA_948243855.1 Flueggea neowawraea
CGGACTTGCCTCCACTAGCGCTAGCTTTCCATCCACTCCTAACAACACACCACCCCGCATCTTTTCCAGTGTTCTCCAGTGATGGCCTTTTATCATCACCAACACAATTGTCATGCCTTGGTATACTTGTTGTTAGACCTCGTGAATCAACCTGATTGATCTTTTCCTGTTCCAGAGTCTCAATCTCAAACTCCATCCGTTTTCTTGCAGAACTCACAACAGTCCTTCAATCATTAGCAACTACCGAGCTGTCAATCAAGATGTAAATGTCATTCTGCAATTTACCCTTCATCACAACCGAAGATCCCTTACACACTCGAATTCCTCCACCTCTTCCTAAGAAACTATAACCATGCTTCGACAAAGCACCAACAGAAATCAAATTCCTTCTCAACCCAGGGACATACCAAGCATCAAGTTTTCTGACATTCCCGTCATGCATCATGATCTTCAAAGAACCATTGCCTTCAACACTCAGCTTCTCATCATCTCCCAATTTAACACTGCCTTTTCATTCTTTAAAAGAATCAAACAGTTTCCTGAAAAAAGTCATGTGATAAGCTGCACCAGTGTTAATAACACAGCTATCTTCAGATCTACATGCAGAAACAGTCAACACTTCACTACTCTCCCCTTCATCATAATTATTTTGAAACTTTACAGAATTATTCTGCACAACTGCTACACTTGATTTCCCACTGTTTCTCCTATGAGGACAATTCTTTTTCACGTGTCCAATCTCCTTACAGTGATAACACTTCAAACCATGATTCTTACTCATTCCCTTGCCCCTAATAACGGTTAATACGGACTCTACTCTGTCCCCACCTGAACTAGAAGTTAACCTCTTCAATTCTTTAGACAACAGAGCATCATTCACATCATTAACATAAATTTCATCTCTACCATACATGATAGTATTAACAAAACTCTCATATGACTCAGGCAACGAATGCAACAGAAACATAGCTTGATCATCATCATCAATGTCAACAATCCTATTAAATTTATCAAGATGTTCGTTTACATGCATGCCTTCTGACATCCTCAAGGTATGCAGTCGCCTTTTCTGATCAAGCTTGTTCGACAGGGATCTCTTCTGATACCTACTTTCCAGCTTCTTCCACAAGCCTGCTGCAGTAGTTTCATTAGCCACCTCCCTTAATATTTCATTCGTCAGACTCAATAGAATTGCACTATGTGCTCTCTTCACATCCTCCGCTTTTGTGCCGCTGTCAGTTCTACCTGTAATTTCTCTTCACCTTCAATATCCTCCTCACACTTCTGCTGAAACATAATCGCCTTCATCTTCAGCTTCCACAGCGTGAAATCATTCGAACCATTGAATTTTCCAATATCGAATTTATACAAAGACATCTTCTTTCTGCAAAACGAACCCAAAGTTTATGAACAAACTTCTGTGTCTCTGATACCACTTGTCAGAAAATCAGGCGATAGAAGATAATGCAGAATAAAAAAGAGCAATCACACAAAAACACAAGATTTACGTGGTTCGATCAATAACCGATCTACGTCCACGGGCAGAGCACACGTATTCTATTATTCAGAGTTACAGCTGGTCAAAAGGCACCAAGATTGTTCCAAAGTCACCTATTTATAGTATACAATGAAATTCTAACCAAAATAGGTCACCCAAAACTCTAATACACGTATTAGAACCCTTCCTAAATAGGAAATCACGTTCAGAATAGGTTACACAGACAAACCGGATAAAACACGATCAAAATCCCTCAAGACATGGTCGAATAATCATGTTCGTGTAATAAACCACAAGACATCCCATGCCGTGTAATACACTGTCTCGTCATTCCTTGGTCTTTTGGTCTCCAATCCGTCTCATTTCAACTTTGCTTCATAAACTATCAATCATGATTTCAATCTTGATTAAGAAAATTGACTTCAACATTAACAGGCCTTGTAATTGGCTAGGAGAAGCATTTTTTCGTGTTATTTTTATAATGATTATATAATAAAAAAATAAATATTTTTTTTAAAATTATATAATGTTAAGAGCATCTTTATTAATGGTTTAATAAAGAGTTTAATACATTTTTTTATTAGATTATCAGAACTAATTATATTATACAATTTAAACTGTATTAAATCATTAAATATATTTATTTTAGTGAAAAATACAGTAATTATGAATCTTAAAATATAGTTTAATAATAATTTAAATTATTAAAAATAAATAATTTAATTTAAAATAATTTAATAAAATATTAATGTGATAATTATTTGAAAAGAGTCCAAATCATGATTTACAGATATTCTAAATATAGTGGCCGACAAACAAGTGGAAGAAATTGGCTAATACTCCTAAGAAAAAAATAAAAGAAAACTTAAATGCAAAGGAACAAAAACGGAAAAAACTGCACGGCCATAATGACAAATTTTCTAGGGTCATACAGTTAAAGGTCCTATCAGATTAATAACCACAATCTTTGAAGTACTCCTCAAAGTGGTTTTGTTGCTTATTTTTGCACTTTTGCTTGTTGGTGCTTATTTGGAACATGCTGTGCATAGACCAAAAAGTCTAGTGTTTTTTGGCGTTTGTGCGGTAATAAAAATGGGTCCATACACAAAATTGATAAACAAATAACCAAAGACCAAGACTAAGACTTCAGTTCCCAAAAAAAAAGACCGAGACTAAGACATTTGGTGGGTCTTTTTCTCTGCGCTCACATGGAATTACAGTAGCAAAAGCCACAAAAATCAGACACGCAAGGCCACAGTAATTCCAGAGAAAGACAGACTGTGTGCTTCATCATTTTGAGATTTCTAAAATTGTTTTCTCGAGGCTTCTTTTTGGCCTTTGTGATTAAACTATCAAAGCCTTTTTCTAGGACCCTTCCATGGTTGTCTGCATTAATAATGGTGTCCTATTCAGGTTTATGGACCTGTTTATTCTTAATCCTCAACAACGCTAATCTTTAATGTGTAAACGTGGGGAAAAAAATCAGTTTCACCAATTAAATGATAATTCCATAAAAAGATAACAGACGAAACAAGTGGAAATAACAATGCTTTCCTTTCTTCTCTGTTCTTGTTCAGTAAACAATCCAATAGAAGCTTCTCTTGTCCAAGTGGAAATAAGATTGTTACTGCAAGTCAGTTTTCTTTTCTTTCTCTGCTTCACTCTGATCCTTCTCCAGCTTTTTCTTCTTCAGGAAATTGACAACTTCCCCAAGAGCAGTGTCAGGGTCTTCACTCTTCATCAATTCTTCAGCCAACGCTGCTGGAGTAACCGCTGCAGACTGAATCAACGCATCAATTTCTTCAAACAGCTTGTGCTTGTTAATCTCCAGGTAATTGGAGGCCAAGACTCGGAAACCTTGTGGAGTGCAATAAGACATGTGAATGTGCATGTCCATTCTACCAGGTCGTAGCAATGCAGGGTCCAATTCTTCTTTGTGATTTGTAGTAAACACAAGTATTCTCTCCTCTCCACAACTTGACCACAACCCATCAATTGCATTCAACAGACCCGACAAAGAAAATCTCTGTCCCCACAAAAACAAATTAAGATTTATTAAGCAACTATGGTTTAATAATGATAATTTTTGTTATTGAAACTGACCTCGCACGAAAGGTCGATGGTTGGAATCCCGGTGTGAGCAAATAAAATGATACTAACCTTAACAAACCGGTAGTGATTAGGATCTTTGATGTCGAATTTTGATCGATCTTGAGCCTCAATGTTGCAGTCGATGTCTTCCACAACAATGATCGACTTGCTCTTAGTGTCCAACAATGCCTTTCTCAGATCAGAATCAGAGTGGATACTAGTGAACTCCAAATCATACACATTGAAGTTCAAATAATTAGCCATAGCAGCAATAAGACTTGATTTTCCGGTCCCTGGAGGACCATGTAGTAAATAACCACGTCTCCAGGCCTTTCCAACTCTTCTGTAAAAGTCCTTCCGAGCCAAAAATCTGTCCAGATCGTCCTTGATACTCTTCTTCAAATCCCAGTCCATTGCAAGTGTATCAAACGTTGATGGATGTCGGAACTCAATGGATTTCCAACAACCCTGAGGCCTGGAATAAAGCTTCAGAACCGTCTCTCCTTGTGTCAAAGCCTCGTAAGTTTTCAGAAGATGAAGCAAGTACTTATCCATGACTTTGTCTCTGTATTTATCTTCAAATGTTAACATGAACTGGCTTTTGTTGGACTGACCGACATAAGGGTTTTTCCGAGGAACCATGTTGCCACGATCACCACCATCATCACTCTCTTTCTGACGAACAAATTGCCACGTAATCTCAACTTCTTCGAACACATCAACCACTTTCTCACCTTCTACAAGAGCAGTGGTTGCGTTCTTGCGGTGTTCGAACTTGCCGACTCGGATTGTCCGGTTTTTGGGGCCGATCTTCGTGGAAAGGTAAAGAGTGGCGGCGTCGATGAGTTGGTTGTGTTTGAGACCGTCCCAAGAATCATCAATGATTAAAGTGACAGAGGAGGGTTTCCCTGGAGAGAAATAAGAGCTGATCTTGGAAGCTATGAAGGTTTCAAGTTGCTTAGGGACGATTTCACGGTAGACATTTCGGAGGAGCATTAAGGTTGTGGAGAAGGAAGCGTAGAGGGAAAGAAGAGAAGATGCTGTTGGCATCATGGTTGCATAGTGTCTGGCTGTTGTTGTTGCCATGGTAACTGAGGGTGGATGCTTCTTCAGACAACTTCTGGGCTAAGGTTTCAAATGGCCACTGTTCTTGGTGGTGCCAATTTGCCCCACAGATATAGAGAGAGGCCTTGTCAGTATTTTTCTTGTTTGTTAATTTTTTTTTATTAAATCACTCCTACTTTTCTTTTCCGACGTCTAAATAATCTGATTTTATTACATTCATGACAAGATGAATTGAACTAACCAAGAAGTAGTAGTTTCTAAGCATATCATTTTCAGTCAAAAGGCTCATTGACCGGGATGTCTAGCAGCAGCTTCCACTCTTTTGCCACCTACAATTGTTTTTTCCTTAAAAAAAAGAATTGTGCAGCTTTAATTTAATTGAAATCTTCTTCTGGTCACATTTACCCCAAATATATTACGTATGAATATCTTTCTGAACTGGAGTAAAAAAGATTACCAAACGAAGTTTTATCTATATAGAGTAGTTAAACAGAGAATTTTTTATAATTTTTGTAAATTTCACCAATGATCAACATATCAACCACTAAATTACTAATTTCAAATAAGCTACAATTTTACAAATTAATTTCCAATTCAAATCAATGATTTACTGGATCAAGAACAAACATACAAACAAACTAAAAAAAAAAAAACTGAAAATCTGAAACTACTATATATCAACTTTCCTCTCAATCTTCTGCTTTTTAGGCATTTGAGCCTCAACCTTATTGGTATCCATTTGATCAGGCCCTTCCATCTGCTTCCGCTTGAGGAGCTTCACAAGTCCGCCAACTGCAACGCCACCATCTTCACTCCTCATTAGTTCTTCAGCAACTTGAGTAGGAGTGACCTCCACATGATCCATTAACCCTTCAATTTCACCAACCAGTATATGATTTCCACTAATTCCCAACTAATTTGACTCCAGAATCCTGAACCCACTGCATTTGCAATATGACATGTTGATGTGCATGTCCATTCGTCCTGCCCGCAACAGTGTAGGGTCTAATCTTTCTTTGTTGTTTGTAGTGAAAATTATGATCCTTTCGTCACCGCAACTTGACCATAGTCCATCTATGAAGTTCAGTATTCCGGACAGTGTTAACTAAAAAAAACACAAACTATTGCATCAGAAAGCACTTAATTGTGCATGTCACTAGATACTAAGCAAACTCGATAATTACAAATAGCGTTCAGGAATTCGAATATTAACAATTCGTATTTTTGCTAGAATCAGTCTGCTCAAAATCAACGTATTTACTACTAAATTAATAACGCTTTAATAAAATGATCTCATAATGCATTACACGTAATTGGGAGCCTAACTTTGCCACTAATAATAATAAAGAGAGTCTATTGTCCTCTTGCAAACAAAAAAGGTGCTTTCTTGCAGGACAGAAGTGATAGGCTACTGCCGACTGGAAGAAAAAAAAGGGAAATCTTTGAAATCGTGCAGACCAGTTAAAGCACAGCAACCCAGTAAAGCAATTAATCAGAAGATTCATGGCACAAAATTAGAAGCTTTAGATTTCAATGTGATAGGAAACGAGAACGAAAGTAACTAGCTATCTGTAAACAGGACAGTTGTAACAAAAATGTACAACTTAATTGGTTTACCTGCAAATCCTGTTTTTTGGCTCCATCACCTCCTCCACTGCGACGATCTGGCAATTCCAGACTACAATCAATATCTTCAATCACAAGAATGGATTTACTCCCTGTTGCCAGCAGCAATTTTCTAAGGTCCGAGTTGGACATTATGTCAGCAAGTTGCAGATCATACATATCAAACCTTAAGTAATTAGCCATGGCAGCGACCAAATTTGATTTTCCAGTTACAGGAGGTCCATACAACGTTTCCAAGCCCTCCCAACTGTCTTATAAAAGTCCTTCCTCTTGAAAAACATGTTAAAAAATCCTCCATTATAGAATTCTTCACCTCCGGCTCCATAGCCAGAGTCTCAAAAGTTGCTGGATGCTCAAACTTTATTGAATCCCACTTAATGCTACCATAATTAGCCATTACATTGTTAAGAGTGAACATTTTTAACTCTCTTGATTCATTTTGAGTGGCTTTTGCCCGTTCAATTACGTAAGGAATGTAAGAGTCCAGAACTTTATCTTTGTGTTTCCTGTGGAAACTAAGCTCGAACCACCTCTTCTCGTACCTGAAGTGTTGAGGATTACGAGGACCTTTCGATTCAGTCTTGGAACACACGAACCTCCATTTAAGCTCAATCCCTTCAAAGTGGTCAAGAACTCTCTCATCATTCTGTAGCTTCATTGTCAGGTTTTTGTCTTTCGGGGTCTTGCTGATTTTGAGCCTGTCAGCGTCAGGACTAACTTTGGTACGTCATCATAAATTTGGTTTCTACCAATTCCTGCCGATTCTTCATTAAGTGTGGTGAGTTTGGGAGTTTTGGGTCTGAAGAAGAATCTAAGAGCTGTGAAGATGTAGTTTCTGATTGGGAAGGGAATGAGTTCATTGGCCAGAGACCGCACTAGTAGCATTGATGTAGCCATGGAGGCATAGGCGGACATGAGTGATGTCGCTGAAAACATGTTTTCAGTTGAAACATATGTTAATTATTAGGGGTCGAATTTATAAAGACAATAAGAGGAAAGAACTAGACTTTTACTTAAAACAAACGAGCAGAACATGTATATTTGTTTTTTAATTATTAGATGATTTAGTATTTGAATTATGGGTCATTGTGAATAAAGAAATTTCCAATTAAAGGAGGAGAAAACCTCTATCAATTCTTAATGACAATTGATAATACTATTTATTGAATTAGTCCGTAGTGATGCTAGAGGCACTGCTTATGAAAGATTTTGTAACAATATATGATTTGTTATTCTTGCTGATGGTTTTAATAAAAAATTTTACCACTTCTTATTTTAAAACTTACTTAACAGGGTCGAAAATAATGAGTGTTATATGTCCAAAAAATTAGTCTAACTAAATTATCGGATACATAAGTGACCTTTTTCAGTAAAAAATAATACTAATTTGTCGGTTATTAAAGAACATAATCTACAACAATTTATGTGAAATGTGAAAACTACTGTATGCGCCGGCGGTTAGACAATCGTTAACAACAATAATAAATTTAATGAATATTTTTATGAAAAAGTATCTCTCCAATATTATGCATTGTTTCCTTGTATCGATGGAGGGAATATTCTTCAGAGGAGACAGTTGAAGTGAAACAAGTGGAATTCCACCCACCATTTTTTGTCTAAGAAACAAAAAGAATCAATATGAGCCATACAAATTTGTAGCTTTAGTATAGAAAGCTCATTTTTCATTTAATTGTTCTTCTTTTCAGATTTGTATAATTAGGAATTACCAAATTATTGGTGTCCTAATCACATTGGATTTTTCGACTCATCATCGTAACCACCTTTCGGCGTGAGAAAGCAATAGCTTTTTTTTACAGAAGTGAGAAAGCAATATTTATAGATGTATCTTCCCTCGATCTCATACTAGTTCGTACTTCACTCAAGCCTAGGAGCAGCCGAACAATATATAATAATATATTATTTTTTTAAGTTTATTGTATCCACAATTATCTACTAATATTTTATGCTCTTGGACCCATATATAATTATATATAAATCCAAAATGCATTCACAACCTCTAAAGAATCTTTTTTGGCTCTCCGATCCCTGGAATTGAAAATCACTCACATGAATTCCAAGAAAATGAAGTAGGTATTTTATTGCAGTTTTTTTTTAAAAAGTTAGAGACTTCAAAATCAGTGATCACACTCAGATATTCTAACTAGATTAACACCTTTTAACGACCTCTTCATGCTCAGGATCTCTTTGTTGTTGGTTTTGGAACACAGAAAGCACAAGAACAGTGATGCTTGAGTCGCGTCGTCGCTATCTTAAAAGAATTTATTTCTCCCCAGATAAAACAAGTCTTCTCTAATAATAGAGGAGCAAGAATCAACAAGAGTTTTTGTTTAGTACTCTTTTCGTTCAAATTTAGTAGGCACTAACTAACTTTCACTAGAATTGAGAAAGAGTAATTTTAGTAGTTGAAATCATTTAATTCTATACGATTTTTCATTTATACCATTTGACAAAGTATTTTGATAATTACTGAATTAGTTAAGAGAAAGATTAAATAAGCACAAATTTATAATTTTGTTAATAATTAATGCAAAAAAAAGGAAAGTATGTCTATATTTTAGAACATCTAAAATAAAAAATATGACTATTAAATTGGGAGAGAGAGAGAGTAATTAAAAACCAGCAGTGGTTTCTGTGTGAAAATAGGAAGAAGAAAAGCAAAGTTTAAAAGCGACGTTATTTTGCTGTGAGAAAAAATAAGGCAGCAACGTAAGGCAGCAACTTTTGCTAATGTTGTGTTGGTTTTTTCAGTCAAAAATTGGAACATTTGAGTGGAGAAACAAATCTGATTAGTGCCTCCAAAATAGGTGGGAAGTGGGTTGAATATTTCTAATGTGGAGCAGTCAAAGAGAACATTGCAAGTAGAAAAAAAAAAGTGGGATTAAAGGATTTTAATTTAAGCTCTATTTAGCTTACAAAATATGGGATTAAATGTTGGGCCAAAAAATTAAATCACAAAATGTGAGATTTTGCAATATCCACTAGCTTTAACACACAAAATCCCCCACATATTGCAAAAGCCACAAAAATATTTTCTTTGCTGAGTTTTAGACACATGAGTTATAATGCATCAAAACTATTATTTTAAAAATTGAATCTAAAATCTCTAATTATAAATATTAATTAATTATCATCAAATTTAATTTTTAGGACATCTTTAATAAAACATATAATATATAATATTTTATTAAAAAATATATCATTTTTTATTATTTATTTATTATTAATTATTATAAAATATAATATATTATATACTATAATATCGAACAAATTTAAAATAACACATATTATTCATCTATAAAAATTTGCAACAACACTGGGGGATTCATTAACATGCAAACGCGTAACTGTTGAGTCCATGCTTGTGGATGTACGAAATAATACTGCACATGCATTATAATCTACAGAAATGACAAAATGGCAGATTTTGGTATCCCCATTTCTGCTCTGCGACTTACATATTTTTCTTTGATTCTGTTTTGTAACCCGTCAAATATGAAAATCAACTCCTATTTTAGTCCCGTTGAAAAATTAACTGTCCCGTCCCGTTAAATTATTATTAATTTTTTTATTTAATTTATATATATTATAATTGAAAAAATAATACAAATAATTTATATAAATTTTAATAGGCATAAATATAATTCAAGACATCATACATATATATATATTTATATTTATATATTAGTTGCAAAAATATAATAGATTATATATTAATTGTATTTTGTTTTTTGTTATGAACTTGTTGATTGAATATATATATATATATATATATCGAGGCAGGTTCAAGATAGTATTAACTATCAATTCAGTCTTGTCCTTGATAATTTTAATTTTGAATTACTCCAAGATCCATCCTATTTTCCGGTTAAATGTTGAAAAATTCGGCCAGTTCGGATACCGACCGAGATATTTTGCAATCCCTAATAATCGAGCCCTACAATTTCGACAAGTTAATGTCAAGTTGGCGCTGTCAATTTCGCGTGTGCACACGATCAAATGCAAGACCGCGCCAAAGCTATTTTTGTTGTCACACTAATGGGTATTTTTAAATGAGTTTAATTAAGCTGCTTTTATTTTAATCTTTTAGTTAGCCGTTCGGGTAAATTACATTTCAAAAATACATTACAAGTAGCTAGAATAAACACATCTGCCATACTTACGTGACTTAATCTATTTAGAGAGGGCATTTAAGTGACGGAGCCATAGATTTCTCGGGGGATGTGCTGATTTTGAACGAAATCTTTATTCCACATATTGGTATATATATTTTTAACTAGAGTAAGATATTTCGGATTGAAACCTACTTTAGTAATTATTATTTCCAGAATGTGTTTTAGATATTTCTGATGCATTACGAATATTAGATCGTTCAACCAAGTTCTTTAGTCTCTTAATAATGAATTTATCCATATTTTGCACAAATCTAGCTACCAAATACAATTTTAGAAAATTGAATTATTTCAATTTATAAATGAAATTAACCCAAGTCTTTAAATATAAAATCAAAATTAAAAGTAAATTTATACACTTAATAAACCCCTCTTGAGGAACTTTTCACCGGCGAGGTGGGGGTAACGCCAACAACATTTTAATTATAAATAATATATATCATATTATTTTCTTAAAATAGGGTGATCCCAATTTTTGTTACTGAGAAAAAAATCTACTATTCGCTATAACTATCTACTAAAATTTACACATTCCTAGTACTTGACTACATAATTATTAGGTTATTGATTTTTTTTTTGAATTTTAGGTTATTGAAAAATTGGTGATTGTGTTGAGGGGAAAAAATTAAAGGAAGAAAAAAAGGTGAGAAAGGACATCTTTTTCTTCTACTTTGTAAAAAATAATAATTCAATGGGCACTCATTTCTTGCACATCCGTTCTGTAAATTCCATTATCAAAACCCACAGAAACCTCCCACTTTCTTTCTTATCCTCTCATATCCCTTTGTATCATTTCATAGCCTCTCCTCGTCTCTCTTCTTCCTTCCTCTCCCTTATAACCCAAACATCATCCCCTTCCTCTTCCTCCTACACACCTCTTTTCTTTAATTTCTCCCAACTCTTTTGTTACAGAAGTTGATGCTTCAATACTTGTTCTTGATGTTAGAGACTACTCATGTCTCCTGAAATCAGTGAAATCCTCCTCTCTGGTTTTATGATCAACTCCACTCTCAGGCGCAGGACCCATCTTGTTCAATCTTTCTCTGTTGTCTTCCTTCACTGGTTCTAC
>CAODLS011053202.1:0-28109 GCA_948243855.1 Flueggea neowawraea
TATAATATTTAACACCTAATTTATTAATAAAATATTTACTTTTTAATATATTTTTAATACACAAATTTTAAGATAAATTAAAAAATTAAAAAAATAAATAAAATAATATATTTTGAAGGGTATTAAAAAAGAGTTTGTTGGGAGCCAAAAAAAAACTCAGAGAGTAATTGGGCAAAGTCGGACAAGCAATCAGCCGAGAACATCACCATCACAAATCCTGTGATTTCAATTTCAATTTAAAATCTTTTTACACAGAATTTTCTTCAAATTTCATTTCCAAAACCAACTCATCCTGAGCTACAGCAAATCAAACATCAAAATTGCTATGCCTATTACCTACCATCACCGTCGTGACGTCGTCTCTTTCCCTCTCTTGCTTTCACTGTGTTCATTTCTCTCTGAGTTTTTGGTGGGAGAGAACGAGGTGATGTGGTGGGCTCTGTCGAATAAGTGCCCTTTTTTCTTCAATTTCTTCGATTTCAATTTTTTTTATCAGTGGTCTCTGCGAGATGAGAAAGAGTTGGCAGTGATGTACAGTGATACAAAAAGAAAGGGCAGAAATAAATAAGGTTTTTCTCATTTAAGGGGGTGAATGGGTCCTTTTATTGTTTCTGTTAAGCAAAACTCATGAAGTTAAGTTGGGGGACCAAAACAACTATTTTGGAACAAGTAGGGAAGAAAATTGGCTATGTGATATGACCTTAAGGTCCATTTGGTAATTTCCCTTTTTAGATATAATTCAAACGACGAAATTGATATTTTAAGGATATTTTTATAAATGTGCAAGATTGGTAAGGAAGTTTGACAACAAGATAGCATATTTTGCAAGTTTTGAGCGGATAATGTGAAAGTTTTACTTTATCCATTGTAGTGGGTCCGATATTTTGACAATTTCCTTCCAACAAAAGAAAAAACATGACGACGATTTCAGGATGACCGATTGGGCGACAATACATCATCTTCATCGTAGACTGTCCCAACTCGTCTGTATTTATGTTTTATGTTAGATCATAGATAATAGGAAAATTGTGGGGAAATGTTCAATCCTATAAAATTGAACAAACTATTTTTAAAATTGGAGAATTATATTAGTATTTTTATATTTTTTTATAACCCGTAATTGCAATTCTAAAATTTCAGAACGTTGTGATTGTATCATTAGAGTTAAACGTCGTCAGTGGAGTTGACGAAAAATACCCTTCCACATCAGCCACTTAACCCATCTCTCGTCTCCTCTTTCCTTCTCCTCTTTCCTTCAGACTATCTAACCCATCTCTCTCTCTCTCTATCTCTCTATCCCTTTCTCTCTCACCTCACTCTCTCTCAACGACGTCACTCCTCAGCTTGCACTGTCTCTTGGTCTCTCAATGCCTTCAACATTCCAAAAACCCAGACTCTCTACACCTCACGCTTTCTACAACGCCTTCACCTTCATCTTTCTCGGTCTTCACTCATCACCTTACTCTCTCTCCCGGTCGCCTCCCTCTCTCTTGATCGCCTTCACTCCTCATGTTTTGTTCTTCACAGTCACGGTTGAGCCGATTTGACCACCTCATCACCGTCGCCCTTCCCCCCCTTCTGTGCTTCGTTGATTTTTAGATTTCTGGGTTGAGATTGGACGTTGGAGGAGGTTTCTGGGTTTACAATTTGCAGGAATTTGGTTGTGATCAAAGTGGGTTTTTGGGTTAGCGTAGCCATCTCTTCACCAACTGAAGCCGCTGCCATGTCATAATCTCTCTGGTTCGATCAGAACGAGGTCCCGCCAGCGTTGTCGACGGACCGAAGCACAACAATAGATCTCGTCGGTGCCAATTCTTATGTGGTGTTTGGTCAAGAAAGCTTTGCCTCTTGCCTCATTGATTCCAGATTTGCTGTTTTTGGTGGGTCACTTCTCTCGGGCGCCTTCACTCCGCCAGCGTTGTTCTTCCTTTATTTGTTTTTGGTGGGTTTGTTGTTTGTTTAGACAGATCAAAATTAATTTCTCTAATTTTGAATTTGTTGACTTGTTGTTTTCGTTGTGTGTGTGTGTGTGTGTGTGTGCTGTGATTGATTGGAGAAGAGAAGAAGATGTTGAGTTTGTTGATTGAAGGCAAAACTGGGTTCCGTTAGGTTTTGTTGATTTTGTTATATTTTTGAATTGATTTTGTTGGTTGAATTGGAGAGAAAGTGTGGGCGAGGGAAAATGAGGGATTTTTTGAATTGATTTTGTTATTTTTTTTAGTTTGATGATTGAATGAACTGTGGTGGTGGTGGTGGTGGTGGAGTCTGGTGGTGGCGGCGGCGGGAGATGTGGTGGTGGTGAAAAAGACAGAGAAATATGAGAGGGAAAGAGAGATGAGAAAGACAGAGAGAGATGATTGAAATTTTCTAGTGGTTGTTCATTGATTTTTGGTTAATATTGATTTGCTTTGTTATAAGATTGAGAGAGAAAAATACAGAGAGATGAGAAAGACTGGAGAGAGATGAGGGAAAAATTAATTAATCTAAGGGCAAAACAGTCCTTTTGTCCACTTCGGATGGTGGGGCATATGCTACGTCAGAAAAGGCTAATGTGGACCGTCAACTCCGTCTGATGGCATTTACCCCAAGAACGCAATCACAATATTTTGAAACTATAGGGACACAATCACGGATTATGGAAAATTATAGGTTTCACGATCTGTTTCTTGACCATAGTCGTCATATGAGGTGAACCGTTTAAAGGAGTTCAATTCATTTCGAATAAGCCTCAAATGATCAGATATTTTATCCAATTTAGTTATTTTAAACCATTCACATAGAAAACAAATGAATACAAGATAAAAACATAATCTTTATATATATAAATATAGAAAAATATAACAAAACGTGATAAGTCAAATGTAATCAAAATAACATATAAATATATAAGTATAAAACAAAATACAAAAGATGCTCAATATCCAACAACAATTTGGTGTGGAACTGTACAATAAGTATATACAAGTCCAATCAAAAGGGCATTCACTATCAAAAGAAATGTCTCACTAATTGTCGGTCACCAAACGATCGCTATATATCAAAATATGCTTGAAAATATTGCAACACCCTTATATCCTATAACATATAGCATAATAATTTAAACTAATAGAAAATAAACACATAGCATATTATATATATAATTATATATGTACATATCAAACATCATACATAAAATCATATAAACAAAAACCTTTAATATATACATATACACATTCACTATACTACAAAACTCTACACGTGTAAAACTAGTAAAATGCAAATGAGGAGGAGGAGGGAGCACATGACATCAGTTGACTGACATGTGATGTATTAATGTTTATCCGGTGGAAACTATCTACAACAAAAATCTATCTTCACATGTGACCTGAAAACATATTTACATTTTATATGAGTTGCAACTCAATGAGTATAAACCATCATAGATAAAATCCAGGTAAGCACAAATATTAATTATATAATCAGATAATTGCAATATATAAACATGTGCATATGATTTTGTATTCCATTTTATTTGTTGTAACCAAATAAGCCATGTACCACCCCGAGATTCTTGTATATCTGTATAGTTGTCTGATCAGCACCGTATAAAATTGACCTGGAGGTCCAGTATGAATTTGACCAATAGGTCCAATATGAATTCGGCTCATAGGTCCAGTATAAATTTGTCCTGTAGATCCAGTATAAAACGTGAATATGAGAGCCAAATGGTCATAACTCCATTATTAAATCTAATATGTGTGCGACAACATCTAGTCATATAACCAATATTCATGTAATGCATTTCAAACTGTATACACAATCAACATTCTCTGTATATTCATATGCATATAAATCATTTCAATATGTGTAATCAATTAACAGTCTCAACATATCCATATAACAAATCATAAACAATTCACAACTTATAGTATATGACACATATAAGTAAGGAATCATATATTTATCCATGTATTCACATTCAGAGAATCATTTTAAGCTTTCTTTGGATGTAAAGTATTAATTCTAGTTCAATTGTTACACTTTTAGACAAATTTTAAAATGTAGAGATTTTGCCTCCTGTTTCTGTTCCTCGACAGAATGGACTCTATCATGTATTTCATTCATTTCATATCCAAATTCACTTCTGTAAACTGTGATTTAACCTAGACATATATATCTCTTCAACCATATAAATATCGTTTCCTAATTAGATCTGTAAAATATATGACAATTTTACAAAATCGAACCTGGAGTTGGAACATGGCAGACTAACCTATGTCAAATATTTCAACAACAATTTGAGCTATTCAAATCCAAATCAGCAAAGGTTTTTCAATATCGAATATAGACTCACATATAATTATGTCTGGAAAATATCAAGGGTTAATTATGAATACAGAGATTGCAGTAAATTTTCCATTTAAACCTAGAATTAAACCATATTAGGTGGAACAATTAACATAACCAGTCTTAGATAATCAAACCTAACTCTCTTGATACTTGGAATTAAGGCATGTAATTTTACACACATTTAGAATACATAAATATCTACAATTTTTATGATTTATTCTTGTCCAAATTAAGTCTCTAAGGATTTCAAAATAAGCTTTCAATCAGACTGTGCTGACAGCATCTCTAATCAGGGCAGTCAATACGTTTTCGGCCATAAACTCAAAACGATATAGAATTAGAATGAACAATTTTGCAGAAATATATATAACACATAAATATACAATTTTCATGTTTTGTGTTTCCTCAAATTATATCTGTAACAAGTTCAAATATATGAGAGAAACAGAGCATAATCAAGAGTTCTTATAGGTTCAGATTTACCTTTAGCTTATGCTTGCTTTGATTTCACGATGAGGAGAGTTTCTTTTAAAGTATGAAAGTTCTGTACAGAGAGGAGATTGTTCTGTGTGTGTGTTTGGAACAAAGAAAGGAGAACTATATGTCTAGGTGAAAGGTTGCCGACTTAAAAAAAATTATCCCATTCTTTTCATTTTTATTATTACTATTATTGTTTTTCCTTCTTCTTAAAATAAAGATGTTGTTTCCAGAGGCTAAGACATGCAATAAAAAGAAGAATTACTTGTATATATATCTCAGTAGGTCATAATTACAACCAACGTAATTTGGTTAGTACTTATACACACATTTCTTCTTTTTAATCCTATTTCCTCATTTGTCCATATTTTAGCCCTTGATTTACTTGATTTCATGATCTTCCTTTTCAATTCCAATCTCATATCTAGTCCTATTTGACACATATTGAAAATAAAATTTCAACCCCAATTATATATTCAATACTACAATTTTAACAGGCATTTGTCACAACTATGTGGTTGTTCCTATTAATTATTCATTAATTGATTCTTTAAATGTTTATCTTCGTATATAAATTCCAATTACAATGATAGACTCTATATTACATAAATACGTATGCAATGCATGTACGAATATGCATGTCATATGAATGTTTTATATTAAATATGCATTTGAATATGTAACTGGATCGAGGATGTGACAAATATTAAGGGAAAGGGATGAGAAAAATCTCAGTGAGGGATAACACTCTAGATCGCCTCATATGTGCATCACAAAGATCTTTTAAAAACAATTCAAAAATATCGCGTGCTCATAGGTATACTATAATATACATACTACTAGTAGTAGTATTTCTAAAACATTTCCAAAACGTTAGCAACCAAAGTAAACAGCATACGATCAGTCGATGTTATTTCCAAATAATAATATATATATCATATGTATATCAAGTCTGATAATGGGACATAAACTGAAGCGGTTGTGCCACTAAATAATGAAATATGTATTATAACAGATAATAAAGTGACTGTGTCATTGAGATACATGTGTCTGGCCGAACACATGACTACCGTACTACCCAAGTAACAAGGGCATTATCAGAGCAATGGTATACCAAATACTACTTTTGACCCAGTAGCATAGGCTCCCAATGTATATATCAAATCCATATAGACAGGCAGATATATCCAAGTACAAAACCAAAAAATTGTTACATATAATAGTTTAAGAAAATACTAAAAACCAGTCATCATATAACCAATTTAAATTAACCAACCCGTTATTAGTCATATTATAGGTAAATACCCAACGTAGCAAAAACTATAAGATTTCAAAAGACAAGGACTAAGTGTCTAAAGCTGTTATTGCACTCACCTAGAGTCCAAATCAAAAGCTAGACCAATCATGCACCACTAGTAGGGGGCTGATCTCAATGGCAAGAACATGAAACTGAAACAGATACAAATCAGATGAATTAAGATATAATACTAGTACTGTGGTGGTACTAAATGCATGAATTGCAATGAATATGCAAATGCTAAAAATCTATTTCGATTGAAGATCTATTGCTCTCGACTCAAAAATCAAAATATGCATAAACTTATAGTCTAGTCTCCAAAATATTCAAAGTATCATAATAGTCTCCAATATATATATATATATATATATATATATATATCACTTTAAGTCCATCTGGAACATTTCTTACTAGAGTAATCTAATTGTTTACTAGAGTAAGAATACACTGAGGTTACTCGAGTAATCCTAATCCTTATTGGAGTAACTCATGCCCCTAGATTACTCGAGTGAACACAATGTCTTACTCGAGTAATATAGTACCATGATTACTAGAGTAAACAAACTTGTTACTCAACTAATGCATCATCCAGATCGAAGATTACCCAAAACAACTCAAAATTCTTTTAACCCCAAAACAACCTATATAATCCGCTCGATTCCTAAACATACAACTATTTTACAATTGTTTCATCTATAGTCAGAACTTCAAACTTATCAATCACCTCACATCGATCTGAAACAACATCAAAATCCAACCCCAATAATGCTATATGAACTCAAAACAAGGAAACCAAATAGGAGGGATTATTCTTAGTTCAAATCCATGAATATATGGGTGATTAAGAAAGAGAATTGAAGGAAAATTGTATCTGGGTGTTTAGGGAAGGCTCTGTGGGTGAAAAATGATGAAACTGGACGAATAAATTGGTTTTATAAGCCACTAATCGACTGCACCATTTGCCTAGAAACATGGCTTACTCGAGTAAGTCAATATGCTTACTAGAGTAACGCACTCTTTAGTACGGGAATTATGCTTCGTTTACTTGAGTAACATCTTATGTTACTCAAGTAATCCATCCCGTTTCTCACTCAAGTTTGATCACTCGAGTGAACTAATCTTCAAAGTTATTAATCAATCTCGCACTTACTCGAGTAACTCCACTATTAACTCGAGTTAACAAGGACCCATATTACTCGAGTAACACATATTCTTATTCGAGTAACATGTATTTACTCAACATAACTTATGAAAATTCTTTGATGGCTCGACTAAAACGAACGGGTCCTTACATACTTTTCCCCTCAAAAGAAGTTCGTTCTCGAATTTCTAGATAAGCCAAATAGTCAAGGCAAAACCCCAATCCTTAAGATATAGAATTTAAAACTCCAGGCACTTATCACGAAAATAAACTAAAACCTTTCTAGCCTCCTCACACACTCAAACTTAAAGATGCAAACATGTAACGATAATGCAAGAATGCACAAAAGAAAAGATACTGACCTAAGAATCGGCAGAATCAAACAAGTGCGAATATATGTGTCGCATCTCATCCTTAGCCTCCCAAGTGGCTTCCTCAACGGAATGGTGCCTCCAAATAACTTTCACTGAAGCAATCTCTTTGTTCTAGAGTCTATTGACCTGACGGTCAACAATCCATATCGGAGTCTCATCATAAGACAAATCAGACCTGATCTCAATAGACTGTGGTACTAGAAAATGAGATGGATCAGAGATGTACTTTCTCATAAGTGAAATATGAAACACTAGATGAACAGAAACAAACTGAGGCAGTAAGGCTAACTCATATGCAACGGCTTTAACTTGACTAATAATTTGAAATGGACCAATAAACCTTGGGCTCAATTTGCCTTTCTTCCCTAACCTTATCACACCCTTTATTGGTGATACCTTAAGGAATACAAGGTCCCCAACTGTAAACTCTAAAGACTTATGCTTTGGATCAGCATAGCTCTTCTGATGATTATGGGCAGTCTGAATCCACTGTTGAATTAACCTGATCTTGCCAGTAGTCTCCAAAATAAGATCTGGGCCTAAAGGCTCTCTCTCTCCTGCCTCAGCCCAACACAGAGGAGATCTACACTTTCTACCATACAGTGCCTCATATGGTGTCATGTCGATAGTCGAATGATATGAGTTATTATATGCAAACTCGATCAAAGGAAAATGGGAATCCCAAATCCCCCCAAAATCTATAACGAACACCCTCAATATATCTTCCAAAGTTTGAATCGTACGTTCAGATTGCCCGTCAGTCTGCCGATGAAAAGCTATACTAAAATCCAATCGGGTATCTAATTCTTCCTGCAGTTTACGCCAAAACTGCAATGTAAACTGAAGCCCTCTGTCAGACATGATGGAAACTCGCACACCGTGTAAAAATACAATTCTGTTAATATACAGCTTCACTAACTATGCCACTTTATACGTAGTATTGACAAGAAGAAAGTGTGCAGACTTAGGTAATCAGTCAATGATCACCCAAATATAATCATATCCAGAAGACGTTTTTGGTAAACCAACTACAAAATCCATCATGATATGATCTCATTTCCACTCTGGAAGAGTCATTTGTTGTAACAAACCAGAAGGACGTTAATGCTCAAATTTATCCTGCTGACAGGTCAAACACCTATTGACAAACTCAAATATATCCTTCTTCATTCATGGCCACCAATAGGACTCTCGAAGATCTTGATACATCTTAATATATCTCGGGTGTATAGACTATGCGGAGTTATGATCCTCAGTCATAATCTTCTCGCGTAAACCACCCGAGAATGGTACGCATAACCTTAAACCAAAACAAAAACTCCAGAGTCATCAACCCTGAACCCAGGTACATCAGATGATCTAAATTTATGTATTAGACTCTGAATCTCAAAATTCTCTTTCTGAGCCTCTCAAATTCGATCAAGCAAAATAGGTTTTGCCTCAATATGACCAAACAATATTCCTGAGTCATCCAAATGTAACTTAAAACCATCCTCTAGTAACCGTTGCCACTCAGACATAGCTGACCGTCTCTTCACTGTGATGTGAGCTAAACTCCCTATCAATTTCTCATCGATAACAACATTGGCCTTATCAGGATAATATGATATAGTACAATCATAATCTTTTAGCAGTTCTAACCAACGTATTTGCCTCAAATTCAGGTCTCGCTGCCCAAAAATATACTTCAAACCCTTATGATCAGTAAAAAGTTCAAAAGTCTCACCATATAAATAATGTCTCTAAATCTTGAGTGCGAACACAATTGCTGCTAATTCCAAATCATGCATCAAATAATTCTATTCATGCTTCTTAAGTTGTCTTGATGCATAGACAATCACTTTACCAAGTTGCATCAATACGCAATGAAGCCAACTCTAGATGCGTCACAATATACTGTAAAACCTCCAAAGCCCGACAGTAAAGCCAACACTGGTGCACTCGTCAGACATTTCTTTAATTTTTGAAAACTCTCCTCACATCTGTCAGACCAAACAAATTTAACTTCTTTCTAAGTTAACCATGTTATATATGCTACAATCCTGAAAAAATCCTGGATGAACTTCCTATAATACTCGGCTAAACCAAGAAAACTCCAAATCTCCATAGTGGTTTTAGGCCTTTTCCAATGAATTACTATCTCTATCTTCTTTGGGTATACCATTATACCTTCTCTAGACACTACGTGTCCCAGAAATGCCACTTGATCAAGCAAGACTTTACACTTTGAGAACTTAGCATAAAGCTGATGTTCTCTCAAAGTTTGTAAAACTGACCTCAAGTGCTCCTCATGCTCCTCCTTACTCTTCAAATATACCAGAATATCATAAATAAAAACAATGACAAATTGATCTAAGTACGGTATGAATACCCTATTTATTAAGTCCATATATGTTGTCGGTGCATTAGTCAAACCAAATGACATCACTAAGAACTTATAATGATCATACCTAGTCCTAAAAGCTGTCTTCAGAATATCTTCTCTTCTAATTCCCAACTAATGATAACCTATCAAGTCGATTTTAGAAAATCATTGTGCATCATGTAACTGGTCAAACAGATCGTCTATCCTCGGGAAGGGATATCGATTCTTCACTGTCACCTTATTAAGCTGATGATAGTCGATACACATTCTTAAACTCTCATCTTTCCTCTTTATAAATAATACTGGAGCCCCTTAAGGTGAAACACTTGGTCATATGAAACCATTGTCTAATAACTCTCTGAGTTGAATCTCCACCTGCATCAATTCAGCTGATGCCATCTGATACGGTGGAAGCGATATCAAATCTGTACCAAGATGCATCTCTATAACAAACTCAATCTCATGTTTAGGAGGAAGTCCCGATAATTCCTTAGGGAAAAAATCAAAGAATTCTCATACCACTGGTATGTGTTCTAATTTCAACCCTGAGCTATGTGACTCAAAAAGTACAAGAGCATAGTATGCCTCATAACCACAACGAATCATTTTTTCTGCTCTAACAACTGATATGTATCCCTGTACTACACTGTCTCGCTCACCTTGACCTAACAGTAAAAAAAACATATTCTCTTTGCAAAACAATCCAAGGTAGTGTGCCATGTCGATAACCAATCCATACCAAGTATGACGTCAAACTGTACCACGTCTAACAAGATCAGATCGGCTACCAACTCGTGTCCTTCAATGAAAATCACACAAGATTGTACCCCTAATTCAGTCAACAACTTACTACACAAAGGTAAAGATACTTCTAATAACTTGTCTAACTGACGTAACACTAAACCCGCATGCTCAACAAAAGGAGCTGTAATAAATGAATGTGATGCACTAGTATCAAATAATATATAAGCAGGAATCCCATAAATAGATAGTGTACCAGTCACCAAGGCATTAAAGGCCTGCACCTCCTCATGCGCCAAATGATACACTCGAGCATGTCCTCCCGTAGCTATACTTTTGCGACCTGACATCTACCCGCGGCTCCATGTCCATGACCAAAAGAACCACGGCCTCTGGAACTTCTACCAGCTTCCCTACCAGTACAATACTACTAGTACCTGAACCTCCTTATGTAGACTATCTCGATTAAGACACTGTACCGAGCAGTAAGAGACACTCTGTTATCTTATGTCTTGTCTATCGACAGTAAAAGTAGTTTACCTGTCATCCAAGTACACGCTCCAGAATGCCACTTTCCATAGGTATCAAAATACGAAAGGACACCCCTAGAACTGTGTCCTCTACCCTGACCTCCAGTACGTCTAGCTGGCTACATCACACTGTAGCTCTAGGTATCCTGACTCTATCTCTAACTGGCAGGAGGTTTACGTCTGAACTCAGACTGTCTGTACTAGCTATCACCCTGCAGACTTTCAGATGTATCATCAGTCCTTGCCTTTTTCCTAGGCTCGTGAGATTGCTTCTCCTCCATATACTATATGCCCCTAGCAGACTCTGCCATATATCTCATAGTGGACATACTGTGACTCTCCACTACTCTTCTAAATCGGGTTAACAAACCATTTTGGAACTTTTTAGACAATGCCTTTTCACTCCTTCAGTCATCTGAGGCATATCTACTGAACTCTTTAAACTTCTTCTCATACTCGGTAACAAACATGTCTGGCTCTTGACGAAACTCGGTAAATTCATCTGTCTTTTTGTCCTGGATACTTGGGGGAAGGACATGCATAATGAGTTCATCCTTGAACTCAGCCCAACTTAAATGTCTCTACGACTAATAGCTCTACCACCAAATAGTTGCTCGTCCATCCAATAGAACAACGATCATCCTAACTCTATCAGCATCATCAGTGATACTCCTAACTTGGAAACAACGCTCCACAGCCATAAAGAAGTCATGTGGATCCTCTTTTATCCTGCTTGCATATCTCGGGGCTTGAGCTTCAAAAATCTATCCAACAGATCACCATCTTCATCTTGTGGTGCTACGAGCACAGTAACTAGAGCTGTCGCTGCAGCCACCTCAGGTTGAGGCTGAGGAATAGGTGGTACCGCAAGTGGAGGAACTGGCGTTGCTATCACCGGTGCAACTGGCTGACCCCCAATCATCTGATTGGTAAGAAGCCTTTCAATACACTTAAGAGCTACAGTAAATCGATCCATATAGTCAGACTGTGGCTCAGGCCTAGACCCAAATACTGGCGCTGCAGCCTCCGGCGCACTATGTAGATCATGAGAATCAATAACAAAATGAACAGCGGTCTCAACAAACTCGCGTCTAGGCCTTCCACGACGTCGATCCATATCGGCAGATAACGGACATACATAATGCACATGCAGATGTCAGAATGCAGACGTCTACCATAATACCGAAGTATTTATCAAAAGGTATACAGAGACAAATCAAACTGACTCTATAAAAAATAAAGATGCTCCACACTAACCAAGCTATTACGAAACCTATTACTCTGATACCAACTTTATCACAACCCGTTTCTAAACCATGACCGGTATAGGAGGTGAACTGTTTAAGAGAGCCCGACTCATCTTGTACAAGCATCAGATGATCAAATACTTTACCCAATTTAGTTATTTAAAATCATTCATATAGAAAACAAATGAATACAAGATAAAAACATAATATGTATATATATAAATATAGGAAAATATAACAAATTAGTGATAAGTCAAATTTAATCAAAATAACATATGAGTATATGAGTATAAAACAAAATACAAAAGATACCCAACAGCAACCCGGTGTGGAATTCTACAATAAACATATACAAGCCCAATCAAAAGGCCACTCATTGTCAAAGAAATGCCTCACTGATTGTCGATCACCGAACGACCACTGGATGTCAAAATATGCCTAGAAAGTATCAAGGGAAAGGGGTGAGAAAAATCTCAGTGAATGATGACACTCTAGATCGCCTCATACGTACATCACAAAGAACTTTTAAAATCAATTAAAAAATAGTGCAAGCTCATAGGTATACTATAATATACATACTACTAGTAGTAGTATTTCTAAAACATTTCCAAAATGTTAGCAACCAAAGCAAACATCATACGATTA
Source organism: Flueggea neowawraea (assembly GCA_948243855.1). Lineage (NCBI taxonomy): Eukaryota > Viridiplantae > Streptophyta > Magnoliopsida > Malpighiales > Phyllanthaceae > Flueggea > Flueggea neowawraea. Next base: position 13,147 of record CAODLS011053202.1, read on the forward strand.
GACGATCTCATTTCCGAATAATAATACATATATCATATGTATATCAAGTTTGATAATGGGACTATAAACTAAAGCAGCTATGCCACTAAATAACGAAATCTGTATAATAACAGATATTAGAGTGACTGTGTCACGGAGATACATGTGTCTGGCCGAACACATGGCTACCCTACTACCCAGGTAACAAGGGCCTTCTCAGAGCAATGGTATGCCAAAGGCTACTTTTAATCCAGTAGCATATGCGTCCCATATATATATCAAATCCACATAGACATGCATATATATTAAAGTATAAAACCAGAAAACTATTCCATATAACATTTTAAGAAAATATTGAAAACCAGTTATCACATAACCAATTTAAATTAACCAAGTCATTATTAGTCATATTATAGGTAAATACCCAACATAGTAAAAAATATAAGATTTCAAAAGACACGGTCTAAATGTCTGAAGCTGCCACTGTACTCACTTGGAGCCCAAAGCAAAAGGTAGACCAATCACGCACCACTAGGGGGCTGGTCTCGATGGCATGAACATGAAACTGAAACAGATACAAATCAGGCGGATCAAGATATAATACTGACACTGTGGTGATACTGAATGCATGAAGTGCAATGCATATGAAATGTCAAAAATCTATTTTGATCGAAGATCTATTGCTCTAAACTCGAAGATCAGAATTTGTGTAAACTTATAGCCTAATCTCCAAAATATTCAAAGTATCATAATAGTCTCCAATATATATATATATATATATATAATATCACTTTAATTCCCTTTGGAACATGTCTTACTCGAGTAATCTAACTGTTTACTCGAGTAAGAATGTACTGAGGTTACTCAGGTAATCCTAATCCATACTCGAGTAACTCATGCCCTTGGATTACTCGAGTGAACACAATGTCTTACTCGAGTAATATAATACCCTGATTATTCGAGTAAACAAACTAGTTACTCAAGTAATGCATCCTCCAAATCAAAAATTACCCAAAACAACTCAGAATTCTTTTAACCCAAAAACAACCTATATAATCTACTCGATTCCTAATCATACAACTATTTTCCAATTGTTTCATCTATAGTCAAAACTTCAAATTTATCAATCACCTCACATCAATCCGAAACATCATCAAAATCCAACCCCAATAATGCTATATGAACTCAAAACAAGGAAACCAAATAGGAGGGATGATTCTTACCTCAAGTCCGTGAATAGATGGGTGATTAAGCAAGAGAATCGAAGAAAAATTGTATCTAGGTGTTTAGGGAAGGCTCTATGGGTGAAAAATGATGAAACTCGATGAATAAATCAGTTTTATAAGCCATTAACCGACTACACTGCTTGCCCAGAGTTATTAATGAATCTCGCACTTATGCGAGTAACTCCACTCTTAACTCAAGTTAACAAGGACTCATATTACTCGAGTAACACATTTTCTTACTCGAGTAACATGTATTTATTCAACAAAACTTACGAAAATTCTTCGATTGCTCGACTAAAAAGAACGAGTCCTTATAACAGGGATGCTAGTGTAATTTCCCCCTTTAAAATTGCTAACAAGGGCAACCAAATTAAATGCACAACTACAGATTCTGGATCCATGTGAGAGACATTAATAAACTCTTGTGAGAAATTGGAGAAAAATCGCAAGAAAGATATTTTCACAGCTTTTTCAAAGAGGTGCACATACGATGCACACCTGCACCATGTGCACAAGATAGTGCACAAACGGTGCACACTTGTGCACAAATGGTATATAAACGACGGACGAGTGTTTTTAGATTGAATTTTAATTGATTTAGATTATATGAGTTGATTTGATTCAAACTTAATATTATTTTATTATTAATATACAAACCGTACACAAAAAGCACACAATGGTTTACGAATTCAATTTTAAAATTATTCACTTTTTAGGTGCACACATCATGTACAAAAGGAAATTTAAACTAATTCAACTAATTCAAAACAATTGTATATGATGAAACTAAAACTTATTTTAACTGGATGAGGATCAAGGTAAATCAACTTCAATTTTAAGAACATCCAACATCGTTTTTTTAGAAAACCAAATAAATTTTCAGGGCATCATTTTATGGGTTTTTTTTTCTGTTTTGCTAATTCAATCCAATTTTCTGTTTTGCTGTCCTTTTTTCTTTTATTTTTAAACTGTTTGGCTGTGTACAGATAGGAGCATAAATAGTATTTGTTGTGATTCCAACCTTAAAGTTGCAGAGTTAGGTGTTTCAAACATCAGAAATTTTCTAATTTAAATACTTAAATTAAGGTATTTGATTTTATGGGTGTTTATGTTTCTTAAGTTTTTAGGAAGACATTGTTGTCCTTCAAATAAGTCAAAATTTCGAGCGTGAAAAGTGCAACAAATCATTGAACTCTAATTAAACGATTGTAAAATAATCAGAAGGACAAGAATAATTGTTAAGTGGGTCTTGGTTCTTACCAAATAATTTGTAAAAAATGACAATTCAAATTCTATAAATAAAGCTAAAAAAATATCCTGAAATGGTTGAAAATCTTTTGAGGAAAGTTTTACGGGTCTATCCTTTTCTTTTTAAAAAAAAGGCCATCACATATCAGCTGGTTACTTATTAATTATCGAGGAATTTAAAAAAATTGAAACTAAATGCTTTGTTTTAGAAACGCCAGACAAATTTTGGAGTTTTTATTCTATTATTATTCAATTTTTATAGTTGTTTTTGTTTTACTAAATATACTGATGATGTGTTGTTTGTTGTTGGTTTAATTTTTGTTTTAATTTTATTTTCAACTAAAAAAATTATGCTATATGTAAAAAATAATAAGATCGTACATGTGAAAGTTCATTTTAAAAAAAAGGAAATCAAACTCAAAACAGAATAAAAACAATTTGTTGTATATTGCTGGTTTAGTTTTTGTTTTATTTTGTTTTAGACGTAAAAAAATCATGTCATATGTAAAAAAATGAAATTAAACAAGTGAGAGTTAATTTAAAAAAAAAACAAAGCAAACTCAAAATAAAAATATAATAAAAATAGAAAAAAAGACAAAATATAAACAAACTCAAAATAAGAAATAAAACAAGAATAAAAGTAAAAAAACAAAAACAAAATCTAAACAAAAGAAAAAAACTCTTTTTGTAATTTTGGGAAAACAGTGGTTTGCTCGTGATTTGAAAGAAACACTTTATAATTTAATTTTTAAGCCCATATAACTGATTTTGAATTTTTTTACTGTGAAAATATAATTAACCCTTAATTATCCCATGTATTAACCATTTTGAGCTGGATTGATCTTAGCAATTAAGTGGACTTTAATTAATCAAGTCTCCTTTTTGGGTCAAGAAAATCAAGTCTGTCTATTTTACTATTGAGCCTGAGCTTTAATTGGACTCCGATGATTGGACTGAGCTACAAATTTTAGGATGATTTTTTCTTTTCAACTCAATCATTCAATATCACTAGACCTCACTTTTAGTTTAGTATTAATTAAGCGAAACACTTTGAAAAATTTGTAATATTTATTTTATATAGATATGGTATATTTATTGTAGATATACTTTGCAATATTTCTTCTGTATGTGCGTGAGTTTTCAAATTTATAGATATGTATTTTCAAATTTACATCGTCTTGTTTATATGTTATTGATATATTGTTGATGTTTTTCTGTGTTTCCAAATTCAAGTCGTTCTGTTTATATATTTTTCTTATTTATATATTATTTGAATGCTGTTTATATATTGAAAATAATGTATAGAAAAATTTGTAATTTATATGTTGTTGATTTTCTATTTATATATTATTTATATGTGATTGGTATCTTGTTTTATGTTACTTGAATAATGTTTATATGTTATTTGAATGATGTTTATATGTTGTTGATATCTTTACTCTACGATGAACAGATTCTAAATAAATTTTAAATAAATATAAATAAGTCTATGAATCTATAATTTAAAATTCGGTTTTTGACATTGTAATTTTGAAAATTTTCCTTAAAATATTGTAAGTGGGCCACATGAACTCATAAATTACGAATTTTGGCCGTGTGTATGTGAAAATATCCATTTAGTTTAATAAGCTTTTTGTGTACGTGCGTCAGACGTTGTTGAAGTTTTTTATATATAATTTAATTAGTTTTTAATATAAATATATATCTTTAAATTTTGATAATTAATTTTTATAGCACAAAAATAGGAAAAAAACAAAATTATGTAATAAAAAACTTAATCAAATATGCTTATTATTACTAGAATAATGCTCAATCATCCATACTTGAATAAGCAAAACTTGTATGTATTATTCTTTTTATGAGATTTGAGGTTCTTCAATATGCTTAAATTACAGACGCAAAAATAATTGCTTTTGACGTTTTGAAACCTATATTTACATTGAATTTTAAAATAAAATAAAAAAAGTGGAAGTTGCAATAATTCATACTAAAAAAACAAATGGTATCTTTTGATAGTGTAGGAGGAAAATTAATATTGATTGAATTGAAATAAAAAAAGTGGAAATTGGAATAATTCATATTAAAAAACAAAAGATACCTTGTGATAGTACGCAGGAGGGAAATAATTATTGATTGAATTGAATCAGAGCATACAAATCGTGGACGGGTCAGGATAGAGCACCTATGCAACTGGTCTCTGGTCTCTTGACCCTCGCCTACAAATATCAAATTTATAATATTGCTTTGGAACCTAAAAATCAAATATGTTTATTCAATTAAAGATAGGTATGTACGTGTAAATAGCTATGTATTAGTTATATATATATATTATTTAGTTTATATTTATCTTAGACATTGGTCTAAGATATTAATTAGGTATGATAATAGAAATAAATATTTTTAGTATTAGATATTATTTAACACAAATACAGAAAAATATTTATCTGAATAATTTTAAATATATTCGTAAGTGTATCAATGTGAAATTCTATTCACATTGATGATAATTAAAATAAAAAAATGTTCTTTTAATTATTCTTTCTTTATAGTTGATGATAAGAATTATAATATCATGTCATCTAATAATTATAGTAATTTAGAATTAAAAAGATGAATAAAAGAGTCCAAAAAATTTTTCTCAACATTTTGACTTTTATAAGTTTTATGATAAAAAAATTAAATCATTGTTAATTTTATATTTTAATTTAACTCGGTAAATCAAACTAAAGCATGTGAAAACGACGAATAATTAAACCACATAAAAGGCCAAATGAAATTTTGGTGCTCTTTTTTTTCACAATTTTACACCTTTCGCTTGTTCAATCCAACTTCTTTTTTTATCTTGTTTTCCAAGATAATTAACAATAGAAAATACCAAATGAACTAATTGGTTTCGTTGATCTAAACAAGCCTAACCATATGAAAACTATCAAGTAGCAGCATATCAACATTAATGTCATTTGCAATGGCGGAGTCGGAATTTGACCAAAGTGATGTCGACTTTATAATGAGAAAAATCAATAAAATAGGTGGAATCAACAAAATATCCTAAGAATCCACAGATAACATCCGCCATTGATCATTTGTTATTTATAGGGACTCTTAAGACTTTTGTCCTTCAAAATGCATGACAAAATTTTAAAAGGTGTGGAACAATAATTCCCATGAAATAACAGACTTTACGTGACATTTCATCCACTTTTTTTAAATTAAAATATATCATTTTCTGGGTCAATATCAGGAATTATTTAGCAATAGTCTAAAGAATACCAACTTAGGCGTCTTCTCATTTTAAAATAAAGTTAAAAAATACTTAGATTTTGACAATGTCTCCCATTCATAATTTACATGATAAAACAATAATAGTTAACCAACTACCACAAAAAGGCTAAATCAACACATTCATGACATCTTAACCTTAATATTTTATTTTGCTTAGAACTAATCAATACAACATTTGCACTACTAAACTTTTGTTATGGGACGAAATGGTTTTCAAAATATTTATGTTTTAACTATTTAAAAATCAATCATATTTAAAGTAAATAACAATATTTATAACTCAATGCATAAATCACACAATAATGATCACTTTTCAGAATGCAAAATCTTTTCGAGTCAACTCTCATATTTTTAGAAGTAAATGAGAATTAGTTCAGTAAATATCAATTATATAACGACTGTGAGGCTAATAATCTCGTGATTCAAAAACATATTTCTTTTGTAAATAACGATATCCCTTTTTGTATGCATCTTCTTTATCAAAGTTGAATACTTGAAAACAAAGTAGAGAGGTTTATTGAGTTCGTGAAGGCAATATAAATTTGATGCAGCTTGTCTTCAATGAAAATTGCCACGGCTTTTGTGTAGGATATGCAAATATCCACACACACACCCCTCATTGCAAAGTGCATGCCTCGTCACTTACCAGTATAAAAAACTGATGCAGAAACATTGAAATCGAGTTCCTATGTTCCTTTCATACGGTAGAGTGGTTAGGAAGCATTGTTAAATGGAATTTTGGAACCATATGTATACCTCATTCTTTTCTGTTTTATATTTTTTTTTAAAGAAGTCACGACCCTTAACAGATTCAAATTGATTTTTCTTCTGTATTATCCCCTAGTTCCATCCCTAAACACTCGTTAATAACACAATTAACAGGTAATGGACCCATACTAGTTAAGAACATTATTAGATACTTGTCAAACAAAGAAAAAAAGAGAACATAATGGGATAACTTTAGGCAAACAAATTGGATTGGTCAGTTGCAGAGTTTGCTGAAATCAATTGTTCAAATTCAGTTACGTTTCAAATGTTCTTTTAGTCACATATATATTAACTATAGAACAAGCCATTCAAACAAAAATTCAACCTGATCAATCTTCGTGCCGACAAAAGCATAATGCCAACAACAAATGCGTAAATGTCACACTACCAAGTATGAACATTCTATAATGCAAGGCAACAATTTTTTTAAGACCAATAACATAACTCAATCGGCAATAACTACTTTTTAGGATTCAGGAATTTGATAAAGTCGTGAAGACCATGTGGGTTTTCGGGAAGTAAATTTTTTTTAAAATAACATTAAATTGTTGTGGACCATGTTTCTTAACAATCACGCTCTTGATCAATTCATTGATGTACTGTTTGTTGTGGAATTGGGTCTTCACAGTTTTGTCTCTGAAAAAACGTTTAAGTGGTTTGAGGGAGAAAAATACTTATAAGTGATCATTGGTCTTGACTCTTAGACGATATAAGAGTATGACACTGCAAAAGTCCCTCAGTCCAAGCTAAGGAATTTGAAAACACAACTTTTAAATTGATGGTTTTTTGCTCGAGTTTTTACAGGCGACGTCAATGTTGTGGATCATTTTCCTCAACAATCGTGCTTTATGTCCACCCACTAAGTTATTGTCTGTTTTGGATTTGTCAGTTGTGGACTTGGGTTTTTACGTTTTTGTTCTTGAAAATACGTTTCAGTAGTTTGAGAATAAATGTGTTTATAAATGACTATTGATATCGACTTTTAAATAATGTGTAAGCATGATACTATACAAATATAAAAAAAATAATTGACAAACGAAATGTAAAATAAATATAACAGGAAATTTGAACTACTTGTCATTAAGAAAATACAAAAATCTTGTTTGAGAATGGCAACGTTAGAAGAAGTTGGAACCAACGCAGCGTGAAAGACAAGACATTTGTTTTCATTTTGTCTTGTCTATGAATGACTTGGTCATTCTCCTTGTTAGCCATGAATTTTGGATATTAGTTCTTGGTTTCTATCTAGACGACTATTTTGGCGCCTCCAAGTGGCAAACAATGGTGAATTCAGTTGTTTTATAAACAATTTATCATAGAATATAAGATATGGACCAACCCAGTATATAATTTAGCAATGTAACCAACCTTACCTGTTCACTTAATTACTTCCAAAACCCAAACATTAATCATCATTGTATTTAGTTCAACTAATAAACCAATTAAAATGAATTTGAATTTAGTTTTAAATTTGATATATGAAAAAGTTAAATTTCAACCTGTGATAGACAAGCTCAAATAAATAACTTCAATAATAATTTATTTATGACTTCAATATGTGCATATATAAGATCATATCTAATGCTCTCTTCAAATTGATAATCTTCTTTATTTTAAAGAATTGACCACTAAAATTCAACTCTAATCCACTCTTTATTATAAAGAATTGACCACTAACCCAAGTTGCTAATAATATAATGAGTACTACTTCTAATCATGATTGTATAAATATATCCCCATTGAAGGCTAAATAAAGTGGATGTGGACAGAATCCTTCTAATAACCTTCCTTGTAGAATTCTCACAACTATGGAAGTCCAATTCCACCAACAAAAGAATTATAAAAAATCAAACATTCCAATTAGCAAAACAAGCAAATTGAAGGGAAGAAACAAGGGCAACAACACCACCGATAACAACAACGGTAACAAGAAGTTTGTTGGTGTTAGACAAAGGCCTTCAGGGAGATGGGTTGCTGAAATCAAGGACACAACACAAAAGATAAGGATGTGGTTAGGCACTTTTGAGACTGCGGAAGAAGCTGCAAGAGCTTATGATGAAGCTGCTTGTCTTCTTAGAGGCTCCAAAACTCGCACAAACTTTCTCACTCATGTCTCCATGGATTCTCCCCTCGCTTCCCGGATCCGAGATCTTCTCAACAACAAGAAGAATTCATCAGGAAAACAGCAACAAAATAATCATGATCAACAAACTTTAGAAAGTGTTGAAGTTTCCACTCCACCATCTAGTAACATCACTACTAACCTTAGTGCTACTACTAGTACTAGTAGTGGCATTAATGAGGATCGTAATTCTCATTCAAGTGATGTCGTTGATGATCAAACTCGGTCGTTTGATGATGAGGATGATGCATACAAGCCTGATTTGAGTAATTGCACCGAAGAATTCGAGATGGGTTCTTCACAATTTGATCTTTCATGCAGCTTTGAAGATGGATTCAACAAGTTTTCATTCACTCAGGAAGCGATGGAGTTTCCAAAAGATATGTTGTTTGATGATCAGGCAAGTGGTGAATTCTCCGAATTTGATAGGATGAAAGTGGAGAGACAGATTTCAGCTTCTTTGAATGCAATTAATGGAGTTCAAGAGCATATGGATCATACTTTTTATGATCCTAGTGAAGCTCTAGTATGGGATCTTCCACCTTTTTGTTCATAATTTTTTCCCCCTTAGAAGTTTATCTTCTGTTCTAGAAGTAGCTGCAAAGTTACAATGACATAACACCTTTTTAGAGATGAAATTACATCTTTTTTTAAGAGTATTGAACTAAATTTGTAGTGTAATGATACTATGGTCGTTCCCAGTGAAACATTCAATTGTTATTGGAAGTCAAGAAGAAAATTTTCTTATTTCATAGAACTAAATCTAGTTCTTAGTGAGTGAAGTTGCAAATTCGGTTTTAGGAACTCTTCTTTTGTTGGTTCGTGGAAGTTGACTTTAAAATACATAGAATAACACTTGTTAATGTTTTTGGAAAGTCACTGATATTGATGAAGGATGTAATGAATTGAATGTCTAAGCAATAATGTCGATTAAATTATAGCATAAGAAATTAGTCCCCACTTGTTTGAATTAAAATCCTTTTTTTTTCTTTTTAAATATTATTTGGAGCTTTCTTACATGATTTAGGATACAACGTTGAAGAGTTTAGAAAAGATAAATATTAATCACTAAATGGCTGGTTTTTGTCATTTTGGTTGACCTATTTGTATGTCATTTTTGTAGTGGGGCATAGAATATGTAGGTGATTTCTACTTCGTGAATTTACTATAGAAGGGGTATCTGAGTTTAAGCCTTGAATTCTATATATGATTTGTTAATATGGAATTTTGTAATTTGAAGCGTGTTGGATTAATATGGAAATTTTATGGAATTTTATAATTTTGGTTAATCGAAGTAGCTTTAACTTATAGACAAATAGGATAACACAAGATTTGAGCAAGGTTTGTGGTCATAGAAAGGGATGTTGCAACTTCTAACAGCTCAGATTGGCCCTCCAGCTAATGACACTCCAACTAAGTTCAGTTTCTGCAAAATGTAATTATTGAGAGCTTAAATTATAGTGGAGAGCTTAATTGCGCATTAATCAATTATTTGTTTATGGCATTTATTCTTCAGAGACATGGATGACTGCTTCAGGTCTTATCGAAATTGCCACTTACAGCAAATCTAAATGTCTTGTATCCATTATTCCATTATATATGGTTATGGATTTGTTGTTCATAACAGACAGAACATTTCAAATTTATCAGATTTTGATGGAAATATAATTAGTATTTAAAAATGAGTTTTACTAGATAATATTTGATTAATTTACACATACAAGCTGTCCTTATAATCCTATAAAATCAAGGCATAATTCTTAGATAATGGCTCCAAATATTCAAATAATAACCTCAAGTTTCTGCTAGGGTTTACAAAAATATCAAAGAGTGGAGGTCTTCATCAAATGCATGATAATGTGAACAGGATCAACTAAGTTTATGGTTTCCATTTTTTAGAAAGAAAACAAAATATCTCTATTCTATAGCATGCATTGAAAACGCTTCCAGTCATTTTCAATCGGCATCAGTTTGAGAGATATTTATTTCTGCATATCGATTGATATGTCTCATACAAGATAACTAGATAAGATCATTTTATGCTTTTTATTTTCAAAGACACTTGTAAAGAAAGGGACAGACACATTTTAGAGTATCAGCAAATGAACTTGAAGGTTGAATTAGGCTTCTGGAATGATTCATTTTGCAACCAAATTGAGAAATGATGTGCTTGATATTGGTTTTACTGTAAATGTACAAAACACTTCTTTCTTTTTATCGACTGTTTACTTTGTTTTGTTTATCATGCATCTAGATTCTTCTTCTTCTTATAATTTTTTTTTCTTTTTTTTTTTGTGAACGGTATTAATAAGAATTAATCATTTACCAACATGCTTTAACCGAATTGGTAGACTATTTAGATGTGATATGTTAGATAATCGAGACTCGAGAAGAAGCATTAAATACCCTCAAAACAGTTTACGTCGTGTAGTCTATAAAAAAATTAATTATACGACCATTTTCACTGCTTAAAAAATTGTCAATTCTTAACTGTTGAAAAATGGTTTTTTATGCAATTAACAGAAAGCATGTTATAAATATCCATTCAAGATTCTTTGCTTCAGAATATAAGGGTATTGCATACAAGTACCACTTGAGTTGGAGCAAAAGCACAATGTCTCAAGACAACTGTGAAAGCCAGGGACGTTTGTGGTACATCAAGAGGGAGTGATGAGTTTGGCATCTCCCACCAGGGCTCAATAAAATAGTTTATCCACTTCCAGCCCTTGATAGCAACATTCAACCTACCTCATGATTCTACCACTCTTTTCAGTAGCAGTTCCAATTAGTAACTTCATTTAAAAGTTGTAAACGCCTTCAAAGCTAGTTCAACACTGCTTTAATATTACACTTGCATAGAAGTTTATTAGGGTTAAGTGCTAAAGTTTGCAAGAAATGTCAAGTTAGTTCAAGAACCTAGAACAAAAAACTAAAGTTATACATATAATTAAGGAGGTTAATTATAATGAGCCTCTTGGATAGCTCTAATGTATCTTGGAGCCGAATACAAACTACTACTACCTCCGTCCCATTTTTATGGACATTCTTTCTATTTTCAGTGTCTCAAATTATAAGCACTCTACTTTCATCTTTTCATTAATTAAATTACGAAATCACCAAACTAGCGTTCTCAATTTATGTTATTCTAATGAAATAGATGTAAAACTTGTAGTTGAAGAAAAAAAAACTAATACAAACTATGAGTTTCAGAAATCTGTTATTCTTCTATTACATCTGTGTTATTTTCAACTGTATATATTCTTCTAATGCGTCTATGTTATTATCAGAAATCTTGTACTAGCTTCTTGAAAAAATGAAAATCTAAAATAAAAAAAAATAAAAGACAAATATATGTTAAAAAAAATATGTCATAGCTTATTTAGAAGCTAGTTAACTAACAATAGGGTTAAATATGAGTCGGTTCGGTTCGGAGATTTGAAAATCTCATAACAGAACCGAACTTCGGAGATTTGTTTTCTCCAGAACCGGAACCAAAACCGAAATCTCCGAAATTTTGGTTCAATTCGATTTGGAGATTCAGAGAATTTGGTTTAGTTAAAAATGGGTCGATTCCAGTTTGGTTTTTGGAGATTTTTTTCAATAAAATTAAATTTAAATACAAAAAATATCCTATTTATCATATCTTGAACATACAAACACATTACAATAACATAAAATTAAATCTCAAATACAATTAAAGATATCATAAATCCTCAATATAAAATTTTGTGTGTAAATTTTCTAGTTCTAGTTTCAGTTCTTCGGTTTGGTTCTCAGATCGAATATTGCGTAAAACCCAAACTAAAACCAAATAAAAATTTCTGTTCAATTCGATTCTGAAAAGTCAAGAGTCCACAAATTTTTTCGATTCAAGTTTTTTTCGGATCAGATATTTAGTTTGGTTCAGTTAGTTTCAGAACTCGTGTTTAACCCTAACTAACAAGCTTCAGTGGCTTTTTAAGGAATCTTCAAGGCAGTTGATGGTTGTTCCTATAAGTCTAATGATCTAGTCTCCAGCCAACTTTTCGTCTAATCCAGAATTTTCTTAATTCACCACCAAATATTCCAAAAATTTGTAAGCATTGCTCTAAAAAAATGCATCTCTCTATTTTTTCATTGTTGCAATCTGATCATTTTACCGATATATCAAAAACAACCGATACAAAAGATAACATTCTTTGTAAGGAAAAGGGAATTTATTGACATCCACATGCCCCATACCAGAGTATTATAATGATACATTTTCAAACTGTACCTCCAAAACCACACTAAAAGTTCAGAGATTAACTGACGTGGATATTAACACTGACTGCAACTGACAATGAAACAAACAAGTAATGAGAAAGATAAAGATACTTCGCCTTGATGCACCACATAACATTTACCTCAGTAATCTTCCGGTTCTTCTTCCTCCTCGTTACCTTCTGCCACAACTTCCTCGCAGTCTTTCTCAAGGGCAGCAAGATCCTCACGAGCTTCGGAGAATTCCCCTTCCTCCATTCCTTCGCCCACGTACCAGTGGACGAATGCTCGTTTGGCGTACATGAGATCAAACTTGTGGTCTATTCGGGAGAATACCTCTGCCACAGCTGTATTGTTGCTTATCATGCAAACTGCACGCTGCACCTTGGCAAGATCACCTGCAGGTACACTGTTGGTGGCTGGTAATTGATGCCACACTTGAAACCAGTTGGGCACCTGATCGAATTATACGAAAAATTACTCAAATTGAAGAAAAAAAGAGGATAGGTAATAAGATATGTATTTGTTAGATTAAACTATGGAAGGCATATTGTTTCAGCAAGGAAACCCGAAATTTAGAATCAAAGCCTGTTTCTAAAACAAAGGATTTGCCGAGTAATTGGCAAACCGCGAGTTAAAATCCCTCGTTTCCATCTTAAAAAAGAGGAGATAACAGTATAATACATGTTCGCTTATCAAAAATTAAAAAAAGGGTATAAGACATGTTCAATTTGCCCCTATAAGATGCAGCATGCAACACTAATGGAAAAATAAAGAAGTAAGGCTTATGTCAAATGAAATGGAACATTTTGTTATCTAAAATTTATCCTCAAAAAATTGTAACTCAATAATGTCAACTCACCAGTCAACAAATTGGACTGTCCGCTTTGTCTTGATGGTGGCAACAGCAGCATTAACATCCTTTGGTACAACGTCTCCACGGTACATTAAACAACAAGCCATATATTTCCCATGCCTTGGATCACATTTCGCCATCATGCTTGCGGGTTCAAACACAGCACTGGTTATCTCAGGAACAGTTAGCTGCTCATGATAAGCCTTTGCAGCTGAAATTACTGGAGCATAAGATGACAACATGAAATGGATGCGAGGATAGGGTACAAGGTTAGTTTGGAACTCGGTAATATCCACATTGATTGCACCATCAAACCTCAATGAAGTAGTCAAAGGAAGAAATAATTTGCGATATCAAGCGGTTCAAATCGGTGTAAGTTGGCCTTTCAATGTCCAGTGATCTCCTGCAAATATCATAGATAGCTTCATTGTCCAGAAGCACAGCCACATCTGTGTGTTCAAGCAGGGAATGAGTTGACAGCACACTGTTGTAAGGTTCCACAACGGCTGTCGAGACCTGCAGTAGTAGAGAACCATTGCAGTGAAAATCCTAGAAACAAGAGATTAATAATTTTGCAGTTTTCACAATATGTTGCTTTTCATTTTTATTCCCCCCTGCCCTACCCTACTCTACTCCTTTCTAATGCTCACATGATGACTCCTGTAAATGTTCTTCTAATGGAAGGGCTTACCCTCTAAGACTTATACTTTAGCATTCCAAGAGAAAAATCAACGTAAGATATGGTTGCTATTGAACTTCTCTTTGAAAAAATATATCCTACAAAAACTTGGATTAATTGTTTATTATTCTTCATGAGCATTGTGTTAAACATTGCCATAAAGCTTTCTTAGTATTTTTTACTGATTTTTTTAAATCTATTAGTATGTACCTGAGGAAAAGGATAAATTGTAAAGCCAAGCTTTGATTTCTTTCCATAATCAACCGACAAGCATTCCAAGAGTAGAGAACCCAAACCAGAACCAGTACCACCTCCAACAGCGTTAAATACCAGAAATCCTTGCAAACCAGTGCAACTATCAGCCAACTTCCTCACACGGTCAAGACATAGACCAACAATTTCCCTTCCAACTGCAGCACAAAAACAAATGCAGCAGTATTTCAGTCATTGCAAACAATAAGACAGCAAAAGGTAATTGTCAAACGTAAGTAGATAAGCATTTACCTGTGTAATGTCCACCTGGCAAAGTTGTTAACAGCATCTTCTTTGCCAGAAATAAGC
>CAODLS011053324.1:0-11052 GCA_948243855.1 Flueggea neowawraea
TGGCGGGGGTTGCGGCATTGAGCATGCGCGAAAAGTGTTTGATGAAATGGTTAATAAAAATGTCTCGACGTGGAATTCTTTGCTCTCCGGGTGTATGAGGTGGGGAAATGTTGATGGAGCAAGGAGGATTTTCGATGAGATGACGGAGAGGAATGTTGTCTCATGGACTACTATGATTTCAGGGTATGCTCGAAATGGGAAGTGTAGGCAGGCATTGTTTTTGTTCAATGAAATGAGGAGAGCAGGTGTGGGATTGGATCAGGTGGCACTGGTGGCAGCATTGTCTGCTTGTGCTGAACTTGGCGATTTGCAATTGGGGAGGTGGATTCACTCCTACATTACTGAAACAATGTCTGGCCAGCCATTATCGGTGTTTTTGAATAATGCACTTATACACATGTATGCCAGCTGTGGAGAGATTGAATCAGCTTATGAAGTATTTAGATGGATGCCAGAGAGAAGTACAGTTTCTTGGACAAGCTTGATAATTGGATTTGCGAAACATGGCTATGCGGAAGAGGCTCTTGCTGTGTTCCATTTTATGCGAAATTCAGGGGCCAAAGAAGCAAGGCCTGATGGCATAACCTTCATCGGGATTCTTTGTGCTTGCAGCCATGCTGGATTTGTTGATGAGGGACGTCAGTTTTTCAACGAAATGATTCAGAATTGGGAAATCATTCCCAGAATCGAGCATTATGGATGCATGATTGATTTATGGAGCAGAGCAGGACTTTTGGATGAAGCACATAATCTAATCAAGAACATGACCGTGAAACCAAATGATGCCATCTGGGGTGCTGTTCTTGGTGGTTGTAGAATTCACAAAAATGTAGAGCTTGCTTCCCATGTGGTCGAGACATTGATTCCTGAGCTTGACCCTCAGAAAGCAGCTGGCTACTTTCTGCTTCTCATCCATGTATATGCAACTGTTAAAAGATGGCAGGATGTTGCTGCGGTGAGACGAAAGATGGTTGAGATGGGTGTGTGTAAACCAGCTGGACGAAGTTGGGTCCAAATAGATGGAAATATTCATGATTTTACGGCTGGCGATCTGACTCATAAGCAGTCTGCTTCTATCTATGACACGCTCGGCAAGATCAATGGAGAAGCGAAGATAGGAGCCTACGAGCCGGATATACTGCAAGTGTTTTGAGATCTACGTGAGTTGAAAATGTAGCAAAACAATCTAGTTTGTCATGTTTGTATGATCCATTATATCATCCAAGTTTAGTCAAGCTCAGTGCTTGTTGCTCCCGGTGGATCATGAAGTATGAAGCAACTACCCAGCAACAAACTTCTCGTCCATTTTGTTTGCATAGAGTTTTTCTTTTTCCTTAAAAAAATTACTACAATAATTTTATATAGCCAATGTAAAAAATAAAAATGATAGAGCTGGAAGTGGATTTTGAAGGGAAACTAGAGCCATGTTTAGCTGTCTGTGAAAGAGCAAGAAGCCATGGCTGTACGATCGTTTAGAAAACCATTTTTTTGCCGCAACCATATGGCTAATAACTTGAATGCCAAATAGTCCATTCAACTGAGAATCTTTTTTTGAAAAGTCATTTTATTTACACCAGAATTAGACCCACGACCCTGTGATTGGAGACCCACGATCCCGTGGTTGGAGTTGATTCTAATACCAATGTTGAATTAAGAATCTGAGTTATGGACTAAGAAATCTAAAACAAACCCCTCAAAAACCTATTCACCTTAGTTCTTACGATCAATCCAGGTATTGCTTCCTCTGCTGACTATTTTGGGTAGCCCTGGTTTCAAACAAAGGCAAAGAATCATCTCAAAGTTGCATTTTCAGCATTTTTAATACAAAAAAAAAAAGATTATGATTCGAGTAAAGTCAAGAAAATTGAACTCTATTCAAGCCAAAATTTTTTAAAAAAATATTGGCTTACTTCTTTTTTTTTGGGTAAATCAAGTTATATTTCATTAAAAGAATAAGCTATACAATCAGCTCCTATCACCCAGAAATAATATAAACACATGTACAACAAAGTCACTATAGTTCATAACCTCCATCCTAAGAACAAAAAAAAATAAAAAAACAACAAGACAAACCATTAACTATATAAAGTAAAAATACATCCTGGAATCTTCAAATTCATACTTTCCCAAACTCTTTGGTGAACCCTATCAGTTGAGGCTGTCACACTCTGAAATATCATTTCGTTACGTTCCCGCCACAGCCAATAGACAGTAGCAATGAATAGCAACCGTCGTGTTTTACTCATCAGTGATTTGCCCCTAGATTTAGAAAACCAAGTGATTTCCCTTCTCCATGGCAAGACAGATCGTCTAATCTTGCAATAAGAAAGTAATTCTCTTCAAATACCAGCTGTGAATGAGCATTGAAAAAACAAGTGATCAATAGTCTCAGGAAAAGCTTGACAGAATACATACTTATCATCCTCAATAAGCCCCCAATTAAACAACATGACTTTGACAGCAAGCCTGTTGTGCAACGCAAGCCAGAGAATAAAGCTTAAACGAGGAATATGTGAAGGTCCCCAAACAAGTGAATACTAGGAAACAGTCTCAGATTTAGGCCTCAGTTTTTGTCAGGCATTGTTAATGGTGTAAGTACCAGATGAAGTATGTCTCCACACAATATTATCAGCACTGGTTGTAACAGGATTTACATTCGAAATCAAGTGTCATGCAATAACAGTGTCATTATTTAATGGGTCAGGAAATTGCCAACAGTTATGTTTCCAAACATCTGCAATCTTAGCATGTAGAGGGATATCAGAGTCAAGAACATTAAGAGAAGGGAATGTTGATTTGATAGATGAACCATGGAACCAAGGATCATGCCAAAAAGAGAATCGTGCACCATTCCCAAGAGTATAAACAAAACCATTGTGGAACTCATCTCTAAGATTCAAAATACTCCCCCAAGACCAACTACAGTCAAATGGTTTAGTCAAACCCCAAAAGCTCAGTTTCTGGAGCTTCTGCTTGATAATCCAAGTTGCCCACATAGTAGGTTTATTGGAGAGAATATCTCAAATCCTTTTCCCAACAGTAGCTTTATTCCAAGAGGATAGGTCTTTGATACCCAAACCCCCTTCAGTCTTAGGTTTACAAACAGAACTCCAGGACACAAGGTTTTTTGCCCATTGGTCCCTTCCTTGCCAGAGAAAGGCCTTACACCTTCTATCAATATCATTAATAACAGATTTGGGCAAAACAAAGATGGAACACCAATACACATGAATACTCCTCAAAACAAAAATGGTCAATTGCAACCGTCTTACATAGGAGAGGAATTTGGTGGTTCATGCATTGATTCTGGCATAGATTTTAGCCACAAGATCAAAGCAATGTTCCTTAGTCAAACGAGTAGAGATAATGAGGATGCCCAAGTACTTCATAGGAAATTCACCCTCATTAAATCTCAGAAGTGCAAGAATTTGCCGTCTCACTTCATCATTGGTCCCAGAAAAAAACACAGATCTCTTCCCTTCATTAATTTTGAGTGCAGCGACTAAAGAGAAATGAATAAGGACCTCATTAATTGCATTAACAAATTCCACATGGCTACTACAAAAAATCGTTAAGTCATTAGCAAAGGAGAGATGAGTTAATTTCATGTTTCGACAGCCACTGTGGAATTGAAAAGAAGATGGTAACATCACCTCAAAAGCCCTAGACAAATATTACATACACAGAACAAACAACAGAGGAGACATAGGGTCACCCTGCCTCAGTCCAAATTGTCCAGCAAAATACCCCTCAATATTACCATTAATCATCAGGGAAAAAGAGCTAATCCCAAGGTAACTCATAATCCATAGAAGGAACTTAGAGGGAAATCCAAAGCCAAGCAAGATCTCCTCAACAAAGTCCCATTGTATAGAATCATAAGCCTTACAAAGGTCTATTTTAATAGCACAATCAGCATGGTGAGCTTTCCTATGGTAATTACGAATCAATTCTTAAGCAAGCAAAACATTGTCCTCAATATTCCTCCCTGAAATAAAAGTTGATTGATTACTATGAATAAGTCAAGGAAGGAGAGGGCACAGCCTAACAATGAGAATTTTAGTAATAATTTTGTATAATACGGTGCAACATGAAACATGCCTGAATTCATTAAGAGAAGAAGGATTAGGTACCTTGGGAATGATGGTTAGAGTAGTAGAGTTCACTTGTTTCAAAAGCTTGCCCGTAATAAAGAACTCTTGGATAGTTGTTGTAACATTGGTACCCACAATATGCTAACAAGACTTAAAAAAAGTACTAGTATATCCATCAATACCTGGAGCTTTATTGCCATCAATACTCCAGAGAGCATCTTTGACTTCCTCATTGGTCACTTCAGTACATAAAGATTGAGCCTCATCATCAGTGACCAAAGGTCCTTTTGCATAATTCTCAGCTCTGAATAACCCCTACCCGATACAGAGGTACCAAGTAGATTCTGGTAGAAAGCAATCATAGCATAGAAATATCTCTTGATCAGTAACCACAACCCCATTAGCTAGACATAAGCTGGTAATTTTGTTATGGCCAATTCTAGTTTTCACTAGATTATAGAAATATTTAGTGTTGGAATCACCCAAACTAATCCACTTTTCCTGAGCTTTATGTTTATAGAACTGCTCTTCACTAGTAAGCAATCTCTTATATTCCTTAAAAATGGCCCTCTCCTCATCAAGAAGAGTTAGGTTCAAGGAATCCAGTTGCAAGTTTGCTTGAATTTGCTGGAGGAGCAACCCACAAGCCTTAACTCTCGCTGAGATGTCCGAGAAATGAGTTCTATTCAGAAGCTTTAACTCTTTCTTAAAACTCATAAGCCACTTCTAAATCGAAAACATCATGTATCTTGGAAAATGAGAGTGCCAAAAAGACTGCACAATCTCCAGAAATTGTGGATGAGAGCACCATATATCAAAAAATATAAACGGCTTGATGCTGACATTTGAAGTCTGGCAAAGATGAACCACCAAAGAAGAATGGTCAGAAATCCCATCCGACAAAGTAGAATATTCAAATTCAACAAAGAAATCCAACCAGTGGCAATTAATCACACAACGATCAATTTTTTTGCCAAATACGATCACTACCAAACTGATTGTTAGTCCAAGTGTACTGGCAACCAATTTTCTTTAATTCCATAAGCCCACAATGCAATAAACACCTATTAAAATTGTCAGAACTTTCAGTATCCGTAAGATCACCCCAATTCTATCTGAATCAGTTAAGATAGCATTGAAATCTCCCTAAACAATTCAAGGTAAAGAAATATTGGTAGACAAACCAATCAGATCAGACCAAAGCTATTTCCTAATCATCTTTTGATTTGCACCATAAATGATAGTCCAAAGAAACCTCCCACCATTCCAAGTAACTTCACAATGCAGAAGCTGACTCGTTGAAGAGAGCAAATAGTAGCATCAGCCTGCTTGAATAAGAGCCATATATGACCAAGGGGGGCATGAGAATAGGTAGTAATCAAAGACCAATCCCGCAGCTTTAAGCTCTGAAAAATCTTGTCCTTGTTCCCCTCCCGAACCCGAGTTTCCACAACACCCACAGCCCACAAATGCTTTTCTACAATAAGAATTTTTAGGGCATGTTGCTTTTACGGATCATTCAATCCCTGAATATTCCAAGTAGCAATCATCTATACTTGGCAGGGGGTTTACCAACCCTCTTACTACCATTCCTAGTGCCAACATCACCATTTGGTAGGCTCGCACTATCCAAAATTTCATGAAGGCATTGAGGGGCAGCCCCAACCTCAGCCCCTGGGCCACCCTGTACTGAACTCACCCTTGAAGTAGGAACAATCTGCTTAGCAGAGGAAGCACCACTAGTAGATAGTTGCAGCACCATTTGGATACTATGCACAACTCCCTGGTGGACAGTCGTAGAGGTAGTTCTTTCCACTACAGAGGTCAATGTACCCTGGCGGCACAGGTAGCTGGGTAACCACAGTAGGTACAAGAGGCACAACAGAACTCTTAATCTGCCATACTTGCTTAAGTTTCCTTGTACCATTAGGACAATTCTGATAAGTATGACCATCTCCCCTACACATATCACAGAAGATTGGCCGCCACTCATACTCAATCTTTTGCAAAAAATGAACGCTACAGTCATCCTCAAGTATCACCTGATCTAGAAATTCCCCCCACCACCTCCATTTCAACTAGCAATCGAGCAAATCGTAACCTTTCTCGTTTGACAGTATAGTGATCCGCATACAAAGGTGTTCCAAGTAAACTGCTAATTCGACTCAAAATATCCAAAGACCAAAACTCCAGGGGAAGCAATGTGCACTGAACCCACACCGGCACTTTCTGCACATTGCGCAAATCAAAGTTCATGCACGAAGTCCAGGCTTTTAGAATAATCGGTCGACTACTAAACGTGTAAGGGCCATTCAATAAGATTGCATTCTTAGCCTCTTCATATCTGAAATTGAATAGAAACACATTCTAAGACACCATATGTACAGAGAGAAAACCAAATTTCTTCCAGCGTAGCAGAGCAAAGATTTCCATAGCCGAAAACCATGGAATGATGCCATACACGCTTCCAACCAACACATTCCTCCATTTTAGGGCTTTAACCTTGACCTCTTCTCTAGTAAAGTTCGCAACCCTAACACCATTACTTAGAGCAGGAGGAACATAACAGAGGGACCCCTTAGGAGGCCAAACCATGTTATTAGCAAACAGATCCGACCACAGCTTAGGAGGCAGGAGCCATCTTAAAATATTTGACAGGAGCTGGATCGACGGTCGCTAAGAGAGGACCACCAGCAGTTGTAGAGAGAAGGGAAGTAGCGGGACCAACCACATCTGAGACCATGGGGTCCTTGGGAGAACTAACTAGGCAAGAATCATCATCATCAACACGAACACCCACAACAACTTCAACGGAAACAAAACCTGTAGGGAGCACCGCCAAAGACGTAGGTAAGGAACTAACCACAAAATCCTTAAGAGGAATTTTAGAAGAAGCAGAGTTTCGCGACTTTCGCCCCATGAGAACGACATAAACGCCTAAGCAAAAGTTCAAAGAAACCCTAGACAAAGGAGCAAGCTCTGAAAAAATGATCACAGAGTCACGTCGAAGCCACCAATTTCACCTTTGTCAATCACCGGAGACACCCTCTCGAGGAGAGGTGGTGATCGAATCGCGGAGAAACTAGGTTAGGAAGCGGTTACTCAGAGAACCGACATATGTTAGTAGAGGCTCTAAACATGCGCTGAGAGAATTCCAAGTGACCACGTGACTCCAGATTAGTTAATGTTAAGTCAACCAAACTAACACTATTGGCTTACTTTCCCATTTCTCTTCTAAAGCATAAAAATGGAATAAAAAGGGAAAGATCCCATCCCCCCTTTCAAGCACAATGTCGTGTCGTATAGGCTTGTACGACCGTGCATAACATAACCTCTTTTATCTTCCATAGCTTTACTTCCCTATTCGGTAAGCCACTTCATTTGGAGCTCCATAAACCCACCCATTGAAGCAACCCTATCCAAGCGTTGTCCTCCCCGATACGACACCGTTCTTAGCCCACCCCTATATATACCCTCACCCTAAAATTTCCCCACAACAAAACACACGCTCCAGCAAGGCAGAAAGGGAATACTTTGAAAAGACCATTTCGCCCTCCTCCTTCTCTCACAAGCTTTCTTAACTGTCGCTCCCCATGACGTCAGCCGACGACCGATCGGAGATCGCATTCTTCGACGTCGAAACCACTGTCCCTACCCGAACCGGCCAGGGCTACGCTATCCTCGAATTTGGAGCTATCATTGTGTGTTCTAGGAAGCTCGAGGAGCTCCGGAGCTTCTCCACTCTGGTCCGACCCGCCAATCCCAACCTTATCAATTCTCTGTCCGTACAATGCAACGGCATTACCCCCGACGCCGTTTCCACCGATCCTTCCTTCGCGGAAATCGCCGACACCGTCTACGACATTCAAAAGGGCACTTTGCAATGAAATGAACCAGGATGCCCTTCGTATTGATGTCGATATGGAAGAAAGAGCGGTAAATGAAACGTCAGACATGGCAGCTTCCCCAGTATCTGTCTTTGAAGGCCATGTGGGGTTTTTGGATCCTGATGAAGTTTCTGTTGCTTCAATCAGAGCATCTTTTGTGCCATTCTCTCGTGGGGGTCAAAGAATGATGTTATTGCACAGGGATGTTGTTCTGCAGCTGAACTGTCTAACTTTGAAAGTGCGGTTTGGGTTGAGCACCAAGTTCACTGATCACGCAGGGCGACCTCGGTTGAGTTTTGTGGTCGATGCTTCAGCAAGATTGTGCAGAGTCCTTGATGCTTGTGATAATGTTGGAAAGAAATTCTCTGAGGATTCTGGTAGCGTTTCTGAATGGAGGCATGTTGTGAACAGAAGCTACCCCAAACGTCCGACTGTGAGATTGCAGTAAGTTTCAGACTTTCAGTGCTATTTTTATTCACAGACTTGCTGTACATAATTGTTTCTGAGGCATAATTTTTGATCTATGATATGAATTAGCACTCTGTCAGACATAAAAGCATAGTCTAAACATTGTGGAAGAATGCTTTAATTGATGAAAGACGAAAAGGGAGATTGGTCTAAGATCAAGAATTATTTCTTTGCTGCATGCTCATTATTTCATTTTCAAAGTTAGTAGCATCTTTCATGATGTAGCAGTAGCATCTTTCATGATGTAGCAAATTGTATAAAAAAACAGTTGGCCAAAATGTTTTATGCACCTTATCATGTTACGAAGATGAATCATATTAGTGGCTCTGTTGACCCAACCAAGTATCCTGATTGAAAGTTGTAAATAGTTTTTCCTTTGTGTATGCAGCATACCAACCGTAGTCAATGGAGATATTGAGAGATATATCAGAAAGAACCTTCAGGGAATCCACAAAAGCTTGTGTTCAATAAGTTCGACGCAGCAGAACTCGATGCCTGGTTGAGCCCCGGGACCTTGGTGGATGCAGACCTCTCCGGATACGTATGATTTCCATGAGAGCGCTGGCATCCGGCTAGTGTTAAAAAAGCTATTCATCATCAAGTCCTAGCAGTAAATTCTTCCAAAATTGTAACAATTTGACTTTGATTCAATGGAAAGTAGTTACCATTAATTCAGGTTAGAATGGACAGTGTGAATACAGCCAGGTGTTTATCATGTTACTAAAATTTGTTAAATTATGTAATGTTAGATGTGAATTCTTTTAAATCACATGGACAATCTTTACTCAGAATTTTTAAGACTTGCTCGAGGAATAGTCTGAATCCGAGAACCTGCAGGTGAACTTCAAGTCTCCGGCTTCACAGTTCTGCAGAAAGTTCGAAGAGTTCACAACGCCGTCTTGACAAAACAATACCTGTCATATTTACTTCTGAGATTGAACACAGCGTCGTGATCAACACAAAGCATTCGTGCAAGTTAAGTAGGTACGAAAGGAGAATAATTAAGGACAACTTAGCTGTCCTAATATGATGTAGTGTGATTCTAAGTCAATATGCCTTAGCTGCTAAAAAAGAGACCGATAAATCTTAGATGCGTGCTAAAACAAATCTAAAAGCCTCACAAATTGTTCCAATATTTTATCCTCTGATTATAAAGTTCCATACATGACAGTTCTTCTCAAGAAAAGCTTCATAGAAGCCACTTCCCTTCCAAATTTGAAATGGCAATCCATCCAAATTTGTTGGTGTTTGAACCGCAGAAATAATGACCATAACAAGACTTTTTTTATCCTCTTCAACGTGCACCATTCTGGGTATAAAGATATCCACAAAGGCATCCTTTAACTCACTTAGGTCGCTACTACACAGGACTGGTACTTATTTCGGCATCCGAATGGGAAGTGCTTTGTGAGAAACTTTAAGATATCGACAATAGATCCGATCTGTCCCTCCGCATCACAATGCATGACATCTCCACTGGGAATGGCAGCATTTTTGCTTCTCATTCATCAAACATTTGGCTAGACCAATTTTTGCAAGGGACTTTGCAACAGAATCTTAATAACAGCAGAGGAACACTTGGGGAAATACAAGGGATCTCATTGACAGGCAACCAGAAATTAGGATCCTGAAACATCATCTTCGGGAGATGAGTCCCTTGATGCTTGATCATCCTCATCTTCATCCTCATAATCAGTGGTAGTAGGTTGCCCATTAAGATCCACAGTTACACCATTTACTTTTCTAACAAATTGACCCCGCACACGAGGCCTCCTTTCAGCAAGTTTTTTCCGATTCACATACCTGATCTTCTTATCAAAACACCGCTCTTTTCTCTTCTGCCTAAATTTGATCAATGCAGCCTCTCTTCTATCCAATTTATTCATTTTTACCTCAGTCAATGATGAACTTCCAAATGATGGCCATGAATGACCATTGGGCATTTGACCAGGTTGTAAGCATATGCTAACCGGATAATAAGGGAATGATGCCATACCAGTCATGTGAGGATTACAGTGTGGAAGATGGTGACTATACTGAGGTAGCATTCCTGAATTTGCATGACTTTGCAGCTCATGCAGGTTCTTTTGATATATTTGTGCAGATGAAGGCATTACAACTTGATTTACAACCCCAGGCATATAATATGGACATACATTTTGCGGAGATAAACCTGAAGAATCAAGTTGATGTTTGTGTCTGGGATGCACGAGCATGTTGGAGATATTTTCCTCCTTGAAATTCCTATGTTGAAAGTCCCTAGGCACAGGTGGGGTGCAGGATCTCTCCACAGAAAGAGAATCAGGGAGACTACTACTGCTTCTGAAGTCATCTCCTTGTGAATAGCTATCCCATGCCTCTCCATTCTCATGAATTTGAGCATCATTAACCACCAGTTGACCAGACGCTTGCAGTTTCTCATCCACCCTCAAATTTTGAGCAACATTGTCCTCATCAGGGGCAGACCCTTGTGGTTTTACTGCGTTTGATTTGATATAAGTAAAGAAGGCAGAGGACTCACCAATCTTCAGTTCACTCTTCTTTGGACCAGATGATAGTAGTCCTGAATATTATTTCCAAAAATTAAACACAATAGCACGAAA
>CAODLS011053580.1:0-24572 GCA_948243855.1 Flueggea neowawraea
CGAGATGGGTGGGCTACATTCTTACATTGGAGATATTTTTCATCATGTCCATCCGACTGTTGCCTTTCCTCCATTTCCTATGCCTTCATCCACTATCGGGATTGATCTTAAGAGACCGCCATCATCAGATATTCCTTCCTCTAGTCATCCACAGGATCCCGACATCACTTTCACTGCTGAGAAGCTGGGGATTGACCCTTAGTGCTCTTTTGTTTCTTCTACGATCATCATCGAGATCAGGACCGACATTTCATTCACTTTGCATACTATTTTCATATTTTTGGACTTTGTGATGATTTGTCTTTTATTATGTGCATTGTACACATTCTGTATTCCCCTCCGTATTTATGATGATTCGTATATATTTTCGTTGTGATATGGTAATATTACATGATGCATTTGTATTTGTATTCTCCTTCGTATGCCTTTTGTATTCATTTATTCCACTTTTTGATTGATGACAAAAAATGGGAGAAGGGGTTGTAAACATTGAAACTGGACTATGCACAAACTTAGGGGAGTTTGAAAATGGATGCTTAAAATTGTTGTTTAAATGTTTTATGAACTAACCAAATGGACAAAGTAACTTTGATCCAATCTTTCAAATCTTATTGTGCAGTTATTCAGAGGGAGTTTAAGTGTTTTGTCATCATAAAAAAGGGGGAGATTGTTGGACCAAAGGTGGTCAACATTGAGATCCTTTCATGTTTTGATGATGAACAAAAACTTCATAAAGTACATTTTTGATGAACAACGTATGTCTTGTATATACACAACGTACATTTTCAATAACAACGTACGTTATATTGAATGAAAAATCAGGCCATATCTACTGGATGGTTGAGATGGAAAAACAACATACGGTTTGCAATTACAACGTAAATCGAGAGTATCAACAACGTACGTCTTAATTGACAACGTACGTTATATTTGAAGAAAATTCAGGTCGAGGCTACTGGATGGTTCAAGTGCAAAAACAAAGTACGTTTTAAAGATAAAATGTACGTCTTAATACAAGGCAACATACGTGATGGATAAATTAAAATGTATGTCGTGTATGAAAGACAAAGAGAAAATTTGAAGATCAGAGAATAAATGTTTTTCCTTCACGTGGATTGAGACAAAATTCAAGTGCAACGGTAAATTGAAGAATTGCAACGTACGTCATACTCAACACAACGTACGTCATGGTTGAGCACAATGTACGTCAGTTTAATTCAACATATGGTGAAAGCTTCGGATGAAAGCAGAAGCTACTGGAAAGTTTTTGTGCCAAAACAATGTACGTCTTCACATGGAAATGTACATCATTTGGAAATCAACTATGATTAATGTACGTCTTGAAATGAACACGTGTGCTACCTAGGAAATCAACTATGATCAAAGTACATCTCATTATTATCAACGTACTTTGACTGGAATTGAGATTCACAACGTATGTCGTATATTGGCAACGTACGTGAGCATACTCTGACAGTGCATTAAATGCGATCAAAACTGATCCAGAAGGGCTATAATCTGCATCACAATGGTACAAAAACCAAGAGAGGAGTATAAATATATGCTTGGAACATCAGAAAATAAGACACAACATCTGGGCATTCAATTCTAATAACTACCAAGCATCAAAGCATTGAATTTCTCATTTATTGATACAAGTGTATTGTTCATCATTTTCATTCTTCATTTGCTTATATCACTAGCTTATACATTGTTGGTGAGTGTTTGTAAAAATAGTATTTTGAGTGATTGTGAGTGAAATCAAAGGGTAGATTCCTAGATTGGTTTTATTCTTGAACTGAAATCAAGATCTTTGTCAGAGTTTTCACTTAGCTAGAAAGTGGATGAACCACTATAAGTTCTTGTTGTCCCTTCTTCACTTGTTTCAAATCCAAAAAAGTTTCAAAGCCACTTATGCCACACTATTCAACAATGAACCTTTTTTTTCACTTTTTTGAGTCGAATTTGAAAAAAATTTTAAGCTCATGTCAAGCTCAAGCCTAAGGGTTTTTAGTCAACCAAGCCTGAACGTCTCAAAGCTTGACTTGACTCAATTGCACCCTTACGTATGATAAGATGGAGAGCAGATAGGGACCCAGAGTAAGAACGAGTAGGCGTTAGAGTGAGTGCTAAGATGAGAGTGATCATTGGAATGAGTGAGGAGTGATCCAATGTGAGATTTTAGAATGGGAGTGAGGGTTATAAGAACAGTTCTGGGCTTTTATAGGTTGTGTTTAGCGAGAACATCAACATTGATTTCACTACAAAAATTTTTCAAATCACCTTGAAAATTATGATGAATTTGTTGCTGGACTAATTTGTAATAGACAAGCATACACAATTGACCAATCTTCGTGGAGTTAATGAGGAAACATTGTCGTTAATGTCATAAGAGCAAATCTTCATTGCTAAATCTAGGAGAATGGTATGCCAAGTTTTTACAATGATAGTCATGGGAGCTAGGTAGGGTCAGCCGACGGCTGGGGGTACCTATATACCCCCTTAGCGCCAGCACTGCCATTAGGTCTCATCCATTCCCCCAATCTGCAATGCTTACCAATCTGCAACTTATCCCCCTCCAATATATTCTAATTATTTTTTGTTTTAAACTACGATAAAACGACGCCATTTCGCCCTAGTTTAA
Source organism: Flueggea neowawraea (assembly GCA_948243855.1). Lineage (NCBI taxonomy): Eukaryota > Viridiplantae > Streptophyta > Magnoliopsida > Malpighiales > Phyllanthaceae > Flueggea > Flueggea neowawraea. The sequence continues at coordinate 2,645 of CAODLS011053580.1, forward strand.
AACAAAAAAGAAATAATGCCGCCTTAACAAATAATGGGTTGTTTGTTATCATGTCGTTTGCTAAGGCAAGTTAAAAAAAGGTTACAGGAAAAACATAGCCAGGAGCAATCCTCTTTCAATTTCATTCTCTATTTTTCTTCATCTTCAACCAAAATGCAACCACCATCCAGGGTAGTCATGCATGTCGCATGCCACTCCCTTCTTCCCAAACGGTCTCCACCATTCTGTCTGTCTGCCGGTAAGCTTGCTTCTTTAAAATTTCTTTTTTTTTTAAGTAACTCAATTAATTAGGGTTTTCCGGTTTGTTAATTGCTAGGTTAGGTGAGTAGTCTGCCATTGTCATTCTCTTCTTCTAAATCACTAAGAGCAGATTGTGCCACCATTCCGTTGTCTTTGTTCTGTCTATGCGCACCAATAAGCATGCTCCTTTCAACTCTTTTTTTTTTTCTTCTAATTTTAGTTAATTAGAGTTTGTTAATTGTTAGGTTGTAGATTGAATTAGTTGGATTGTTGAATAGTCACTTGTAATTTTGAATTGTAAATTATTGAGAATTGTGAATTGTTGAGAATTGTAAATTGTTGAATTATTAAGAACTAAATTATAATTTCAGAAAACAAAAGGTGTAGAAAACTATTTTTAAAGAAAATGTACACAGTTATACGCATTTTGTACACTTATATACACAGTTGTACACATTGTGCGCACTTATGTACAATGTTAAAAAACTGATTAAAATAATTATATGGAATACTTGTACACGTTGTGTACACTCTAGTACACGATTTGCACAGTGATGCACTCCTACATAAATTTTATAACAAATTGAAGAATTTTTTTATTTAGCTACAAAATCATTAATTTTTCCATTTAAGAAAAATAAATACTAATTTTAGGTTTTTCCGTATTTGTATGTATTTAGTCCACATTTGGACATCGCGACCACTTCCTTTAAGTTCTAGCTCTACCCCTGACGACAGTTGTCACGAAAGTGTTCACAATAATTTGACTTGAATAGTCTTTGCTTGCCAAAGTATTATGAATGAAAATTGGTGACAAAACTAGTGACATTTTCGTTTCATGAGAATTTAGCAATGAAATCTATTTGTTGTAAAATTTTGTCAAAAATAGTTCCCACCTAATTTAGCGATACCATTGATGTACTATGTTAATTAGCAACCACGTTGACGCTATTATGTGACGAATTTGTGCCGATAGTTTCATCGTAGACTACAGTGATAGAATGACTGTGGCAGCAACATGTGAATATTTTCATTAGAGATTGTCATGGTAAATTGTGATTTTTTTACATTGAAAAGATTTTCATCGATAATTTCATCGATGTTGTATGTCTAGTGTCAATTTTTTTTAACACAGAATTTAAGGCTGTTGAACCAAGTGTGTTTAATATTTAAATCATTTTATGTTTTGATGATGAACAAAATTGAGTTTGAGACTTAAGTGTTTTATCACTGTCGTTCAAAGCTCACTCGAGTAAACCATCAAGCTACTTAAGTAACAAAGTGATCCAGAAGCAACTGACGTAGGACGTTTACTTAAGTAAACCACCCGTCCATTTGAGCTATCCATGCCCTAGATCACGCAAGTAATGCTTCCATCTTACTCAAGATAGATAGGTACTATACAACTTGAGTAACACATTCTTTTGCTCGAGTAACCAATCATTCTAGAGGCTACAGATTCAACACACTTACTCGAGTAACAAGACCTCCTACTTGCGCAAGTCATCAATCTAGAGGGCACACTGATTAAATTTCACTTGAGTAATGCGACGATCTAGAGAACTTGAAGCTGAACTTGTAACTCGAGTAACATATAGCTATTACTCGAGTAATCACATGAAGAAAAAATTATACCTAGGACTGACACATACAAGGTTCTAATGTCTGAAGAATGGTGGTCCCTAACGGTCAGAATTATGGATCACTCGACTAAACCAATTAGCTTACTTGAATAACACATTACCAGTGTTGATTTCAAGAAATAACTCACTCGAGTAACCAGAATCACTTACTCGAGTTATCACCTGTGTCAAAGCATTAAATGTAGGGTTACTCCATCTCACAATGGTCACATTCAATAGTCCAATGACTACAATGAATTGGAAAGATATAAATAGGCCCAAAACAGTTGAGAGAACACAAGGATAACCAGTTGCAATCATCTTTTGATATCATCGAGCTTTCTCTTGCTCTCAATTGCACATCATTCACACACCTCTCACAAAGTGACTTTGACTCGCAAATTTATTATTGCTTGATAGTGTTTAATACTGATTTAATTTTTCTTTAGTAAAGATTTCATTGTAGTAGTGAGAGAAATAATTTTCTTATTTGTCTTGAAAATAAGGAGTTGTATTATAAGGAGGTTTAATCTTGCACCAATTGAAGTAAGAGGTTGTAGTGGTTGCCTTCACCCATTGAAGAAGGAAGATATAGTGGATTCAAACTCTCAATGAGAAGCTTGAGGAGTAGACTTAGGTTAAAAGGGCTAAACCATTATAAATATTGGTTTTAATTTCTCTATCACTTATATCTTTTCGTTTATTGTTTGAGTGAATTGGATTATTAGCTTTTTCATTGCTATTGCTTATCTTGAATATTTGTTAGTTGCAAAACTATTCTTAAAACAAGTTTTAAAATTAAAAAATTCAACTTACCCTGCTCTTGAATTGTCATTTCGGACCTACAAAGGCCTATACACATTATACCCCCACCTCCTGTAGAATGCAAAATTTGTAAAACGGCATAAAGATTATATTTGTAAATTCCTCTTTGTCTAGCATACTACACAGTCCTACAAAAATTTCTCTGTGGCTTTTGGGTTGTGAATCAACACTACGTTCCCCTTATCAACATAATCGTGGTTCATAGAGACCAGCGACGAGTTAGTTCCCATGTATCCAATCAAACTATTCCGCTACATGTATTGAGATAAAATCTCAATTCATCTATTTAATTATTTGTTGATTTATTTATTGTCTATTATAATTGGATACCTTAATATATTAGTTACTAAATTTAAAAATATGAACATAAAAATTGATAAAAAAAGATTTAATATTAATTATTAAACTTTAAATATTATTATAAAAAATTTGAAAAGTGTAAAATAAAAGAATATAAGTTAAAAAATATTTAAACATACACCGATACACGTGTACCACAAATACCCAAGTGCCATTCCTCTTGTCATAGTTAGCCCTGATTGCCTTATTGGTCTACGTACAGGGGCTCCTGTTTTCTTCAAACTGGAAAAGAAAAAAAGTCATTAATCTTTTCTTATGTTTTTCTTTTCTAAGTTTTTTTTATTTTCCTTTATTTTGATTAATGTCATAATCTTAGGAATTGACCAATGATGTAAGAAAAATAGTGGAGTCGGCAGCTATGGAGATGATCAACGCGTGGCGCGTCTAATGATGCATTTTAACCGACCTAATGGAATTTTGAATGAACAAACTGAAGTGCATTTACGCATTAGTCCCACAATTCCACCACATGCATGCACATGCACACGCAGTCATGGGTTGGGTGCCTTCTTTTGTGTCGGTGCTTTGCTTTGTTGGTTAATTGTGCGAGTGGGACAATCTCAAAATACGTATTTCTTTCTTTTGTGGAACTCAACTAAAAGTATCAAAAGCTACTTAACTAACTCAACCAATTTTTCTTGATCAAAATTCGATCTCATAGTAAAACTTAACGCCACAAATAATGTAAATGATAATGGCTCTAAAACTGCTCTTTGTACAATAACTCTTCATACCCTATGGGCTCTTTTTCTCAACTCCTTTATCCTAACCACCGCCCACGTCCAAACTCTCTCACAATGTTTTATGGGAATTATCTACCTGGGAGTACCGAAAACCAAGTTGGAGAAGAAAATTCATGAGCTTGTGAAACCACGCTCGAGGAACCTGTTTCAGGCCGTACAATGACTTGGAAGTCAGCAAACATAATCCAGATGGTAAGTGTCAACAAAGCCAGCCGACTTTTCCATATAGATAGTCTCATGGAGATCACCATGGAGAAAGGCATTCGAAATGTCGACTTGTCGAAGAAGCCAATTGTGAGTGACGTCAATGGCAAGGAGAGTGCAAACCATAGTCAATTTGACCACTAGCTTGAATGTCTCAAAGTAATCAATACCATCCTCCTGAGTGACTTTAGCAACTAAACGTGTCTTGTAGCATTCAATAGTTCCATCAACATTCCTCTTAATACAAAAAATCCACTTGTTTTACACTATGTTGGTTTTGTTCTAAAGTGGCAATGCAAGAATGTGAATAGGATTGTTTTAGACTTCTGAAAACTAAAGCTCTTTTTCACTTGACAACAACTAAAACAGATAATAATCCACTTTGAACACCCAAAAACAAAAGCAAATAAGAAACAATATGTTTGGTCCTCTTTGACCTACATCCACTCTTCAAGTTCAGCTCGATAATTTTGAATCCACTATCTCTTCACTTCTGGGTGGAGGAAAACCTCTTACAACTTCTCTTGCTTGTATCATAAGTGCAAGGGAACCTTTGTAGTCTCTTGTTTTTATAAGGAACAAAACAATAAAATCTCACAAATACTCTCAAGCAATGAGTTGCTTGTTGCAAGATTAACTCAATGAACAATGAAGCTGACAGAACCCCCAAATGATTACAAATCAACGCAAAGAGAGTAGGAGTAGAAGAAAAGTAGTAGAAGAGAACTATAAAGATTAGAAATTGATTGGCAAATGATACCAAAAGCTTTTTGTCACTTTTCTTCTGCTTAGAAGGTCTATTTATATTGTCTCACATTGAAATGACCATTGTTTTTGAAGTTAGAACCGCTGTGACACAAGCAGTCTACTTTGAAAGTACATGACATCAACATAAGTGGTATGGATAACTACTAATTGTGTGCACAACTTCTTTAGATCTTCAGTCCTTTTACGTTTACAACATTCATTACGTGCACATTTTCTTATATAATCAAATAGCAGCGTGCACATCTTGTTTAGTTACGTGCTTAACATACTTTACTCCTAAAAGTCTCATATTTCTAGAAGGATCACCTCAACTATCCTCTACAAATTGCGTGTACAATAACTCATTTGTGTTCGCGAACTTCTTGTACTCAATGAATCTCTGCACATTCTCTTACACGAATGCAGAGTTTGAAATTTGAATATTCCTGTGATCTCATCTCATGATGAGCTGTCATTCCCTGTCACTTTTGTCAGCTAATACTTATGTGCGTAAGTTCTCACATTTACATGTGCAATTGTCTTCTTCACTTTTTACTTGAAAGACAATAAGCTTTTGCTCCTTTGATACTTCTTCTACTTACGTGCTTAATTTGATTCACTTGCGTAAGTTGAAACAGCTTATGTACGTAACATGTTTTCTTCATTTAGCCTTGATCTTCCCATAAAGCATACCTTTCTTCCATTATTCACCAATTGAGTCTGTTAGATGAACTTAGGTGTGCAATTCTATAGTTGCATATGTAAACTCTAGATACTTACACAATTGTCTATCTTTCCTAGACATGGTTGCTTCTGTCCAGATCTTCAATTGTCTTCATAGGTTGTTACGTGCGTGAAAATATATTTGCGTCCGTAATTATTCTTTACATGCGCAGTTTCCTTATGGCCTTTGATCTTCAGTTTATGGACTTAGGGATTTGTGTGCTTAGACATGGTTACGTGCACAACTTCACATCTATTAGTGAATTATATGTGTAACTATGGTATTATGCGTGCAACTTAAACTTCTTCTATATTTTGTAAATCATCAAAACTTAGAGCGATTTCAAATGTGAACAAAACTTGGTTCAACAGTTGGTGTCGTAATGACGTGGCACAAGGCTTCATGTGTAAATTTTGAGTAAGAGCCATTATCTCCTTCTATATATCATATATTCACTGAGAATGTGTTTTGGCTTAAACGTAGGTTTATGGTTCTATTTTTGTATAGTTGATGTGTCTTATTTGTATAATGATTTATTCACTAATTTCCTTACATCTTTATCCTTAATTGTGAATAATTGTACAATTCTTATACATTTTATGTTGAAATGTGTAAGATAAGAAAAAGTCATGGATAGGGACTAAAGGGAACAAAACATTATGAAAGGGAACATAAAAGAAGAGAAAAGAGAGAAGCATTGAATAAGGGAACAAAGGATGACCATGTTTGACTATGGGATGCATTGCACTCAAGACTGTGTCATAAGGAGAAAGCTTTAAACATTATGCTCAGGTGCCACAATCATGGTTGTTGGACAATGTGTAGGGAAAATGTAGCAAAATTTTAAAAAAATTTACATATTATCAACTGCCAATATCCATGCAAACAATCAATACATACAACAAAGAAAGAGTTGCGAATGTTTACCTCGTAAAACACCGAATAACTGTGAAGAACACAATTGAGTCATCAATCTATTAATCTATTTGTGTTTCGCCAGCCACTCCACAACACCAAAATTAAAGTGTCTCTATTGGTATCCACATCACATTGGTCCATAATCATGGCTACGATTTTGCGCCTCAAGACTAGATTCGAATCGGTGCGCTATGAACACTTTTATAGAGCTAGGTGTTCAGATATTTTTGCATCAAGAAGGACAATAAGGCAACAATGTTTTGCTCTCCTTATGCACTAGTTAGGCTCTAAAAAAATAACTTAAAACACCCTTAAGTACCCTAGTCCAAAAAGGGTTATGGTTTGCTAAATACCTCCTACAATATCTCCATGATTTGAGCCCACATCAAGTGAGATATCTTCCTATCTTTTAGGACTCATTATGGACGACCATATACTCTTTGTTGGTAACAAATTAAACTCATTATTACACTAGGAATGGGCTCAATTAACCCTAATTAACTTGGGCTTAATGGGCTTTGAGCTTCTATCCATTAAACAAGCATAAGCGCAATATCTACAAGCCCATTACAATATAAATCCAATTCCAACAAGGATTTGTATTTTATTCAATTATCCAATAATTAAATAAACATGGAGAATCCTTATTTAATTAGGACTCATCCCGAGATTTCCTTAATCAAGTTAGTACTACTCACTATTGCGCCCAAAACCTTAGTACCGACACAAACTAGTCGAACTAGTTTTGTTGTTTCTCAAATCCTATTCATAATAGGAATCCTACCATACTTGGGAATCCTAATTGCATTAGTACTCTCAATGTTGATAATGATCCAAGTGTTAGGATTAGTTCTATTGAAACATAAGATCATCATTACTTTCCATATTAGAACTTATTCTAGTTACACTAGGACTCCCATTTCGATTAGGATTCTTAGTCAAAGTAGGACTCTCATATGAAATGAGATTTTTGAATTTCTAAATTAATTAGGTATCATCTTAAGGTATCCTATACATTTAGGTCACCTTTTTGAGGATGATCATCCATGAGTCAAAATAGGAATCCTCGTCAAACTAGGATTACTCACTTGAAAATTATTCACCTCATGAATAGTGTTATCCCTACAACGTGTTATTGTGTGTGACCCTATAGGCCCTCATTCATGAGGGTACTAACCTAGGATTTCACCCCTAAAATAATTGGTAAGATTGGGCCCTAGCTAGCCATCATACCCCCAAAAGAACTCGAGTTTCCATGGAGCGAATTATGCATGTTAGAAATGATTGTCGTGTAATTTGATCCCTTGTTTTGTGTCTCTTCAAGTATAGGGTATGGATAGTGTCAACCCCTCACCTCGAACAAATTCATCAATCACCAAGTTAAGAGAAACTACATCAAATTGGTTCAACTTCTCAAGTTGCAGCTAATTAGACCATGGCTAAGGATTTAAGCTCTCTTTACTCAAATGATAGGCCCAATGAGACACTTCCCTTACATTACTAAGGGTGACAATTCTATCTTGATCACACACCATACTCAAATATTTCATGATGCAACCCAACCTTCACCTTTTTAGCAACCTTAATTAGATTACGTAGAATGGGATTAAAGTTACATGACTAGACATTAGCATGCTGTGGTGATCTTAAGTCAAAGAACTAGTTACACCATCTTTCACAGTTGAGAGTTCTCCATTGACACTTAAATAATTTACCATATTGTCTCTCAACCGCGGGTCAGTCCAACACCCACATTAATGCTTAATTGTGTGCCTACACGTTAGGCTCAAATATCATGTAATTGCTTTCTATGGGGAAACAAAACTAACCAAACCATGTAATAGCCTAGCTGATTGTCGACGCCCAATACATACAATCGTTGACTGTGGACATCAAGATATAGTGTTCAAGTTTGAATGTGTTCCCCGCCAGCCATGGCACACAAATTGTGAACCTACTATATCATAGACATCGTTTTGTTGATCTAATCATACCAACCAAAATGATTCTTATATCATATTAATTAGAAAAATGAAAACATGCCTTTTATATCTTGTTGTTACGTATGTGGTGCCCTTAATGGTTGGCTCTTAGGGCACCTACACTAGCAGTTACAAGTCTTGGGGTGTCTCCTCCCACAAGTGTCACAAAGCTATGGAATACTCCAGAAGCTCTGACCTTTGCTCTGAAATCTAAAATGCACAACTGGATGTGCCACACTATGGCTTTGAGTACTCTGACTCAGCCTCAAACCTTCAATAGAATGTCTACGCCTCGGCTCAGACTGTTTGCTTTAACCACGGCTCTACTGGCCTCTAGATGTACCCTCTGTCTTTGTCTTCTTGGGCTCTATTGGATGTCTCTCATCCATGTATTCCATGCTCCTGGTAGACTCAGCAATCTGATTCACGGTAGTCAACCCCAACTTCGCTACCATTCTGCTAATCTTAGGTCATAACCCATTCAAAAACTTCCTCACCAAGGCCTCCTCCCCCTAACTCTGTAGAGGAGCATATCTACTCAACTCCTTGAACCTATCCTCATACTCTGTAATCGATATTCCCTAACCCTGACAGAAATCATTGAACTCTTCTGCCTTCTTATTCCGGATACTCCGGGAAAGAACAAACATAATGAGCTCATCTTTAAATCTGGCTAAACGAAAATCTCTCTGAGCCTCCAAACCTTGCCACCACAGTGTTGCGCGACCAGTCAGAAGAAAAGCAGCAAGTCTAACTCTACTGGCATCATTAGTAATGCCCCGAACATCAAAACAACGCGCCACCTCAAGAAAGAAGTCGAGGGGATCCTCTCCCATCCCGTTTGAAAGGCTTGAGCTTCAGGAACCTATCCAACAAATCAACATCCCTGAATGGTGGTGCGATAGGTGTAACCATCGGAGCAGCTACTGCGCCCCTTCAGGCTGAGGCAGAGGTGCTGACGACACCACTGGTGGAACTGGCTGATCTCCAGTAGCCTGACCTGGCTGAGCTATCCCTAAGCGGTTGAGAACCCGAGTCATACACTCAAACATCTCCATCTGAGCTGTAAGAAGCTGCTAAAGCTGAAGCTGCTGCTGAGGTGCTGGCGCTGCAACCTCCGACGCGTTGCGCGAGTTATGCAGACCCACTACAGACTGAGCGGCAGCCTCATTAGGCACTCACCTAGGTTTTCCATAACCACGACCGCGTCCACGACAACGACGGTCCATCGCTACAGAAATCAAACAGAAAGAACATATATGCAGATGTCAGAATGCAAGTGTTTGCCACATTACCAAGACCGATATCAGAAAGGTATACAAAAGCAAATTGGACTGACTCAATCAATGATACCTATGCTCCACACCAACCCAGACAACACGAAATGCTCAGATACCACCTTTGTCACGACCCCTTTCCGGACCATGACCGGCGTACGAGGCGAACTGTATATGGGAACCCGGTCCATCTCGCACAAGCATTGGAGAATCAGACGTTCTACCCATATTTATTCATTTTAAAACATTTATTAAACTAAAGCATAAGATAAATATAATTCAAAACATATAATAAGACATATAAGTGAAATATACCAAAATAGAAATATATCAAGATACTATCAAAATAACTAGGAAACCCAGCGTAGCTAAAATACAAAATAACCCAGAAACCCAACAGAATCCCGGCATGAAGCTCTACTGGAAAATAAACAGAGCTCAACAAAAAGGGCACTCACGATCAACGGGTGCCTCACTGAAAAATAGGATACCAAACAGTCACTGGATGCCAAAAGTGTACCTGAAAAATGTTTGGTGAAGGGGTGAGTAAACTCAATAAGGGACGACAATCTAGATCGCCTGATACGGGCCTCACACAACTCGTTTTGAAAACATTTTCAGAAAATATCACATACACATATATGATTAAATATAAATATAAATAATATACACTCGTATAAATAATTCAGAAATTAATGTCGAAAACGTTCTCACAGATAGCAATTAACATACAGTCTGGCAGAGTAATAATAATATGAAATATAAAATATAGCAGACGACAGCTAGGGACCAAGTACATAATCAAATAATAACGGACGTTGTGGTCTAAGCCACTAAACAGAACCAGACAGAGTACGTGTGTCTGGTGGACACACGGCTACCATTTTACCCTAGTAACTAGGGCCTTGACAGAACAGTTGTATACTAAAGGCTACGCTACCTCGAAACTAGGTGTCCCTTATCCAGAGTATTATAAATAAACAATAATAATTCAAACGAGTATGTAGAGCATATTTTAATTTAAAGAAATATAAGTATAGCAAATTTCAAAAAAAAAATCAGAATACTGAATAATTATTAGCACATGTGTAAGATTTTATTTTAGCCAATCTTTTAATAATTCAGATTATAGAAAAATATCTAGACACAACAAAGTCAATATAATTTCAGAAGACACAGTCTATATATCTAAAGTTGTCATCTCACTCACCTGGTAGTCCAGAGCAAGAAAGGTCAGTCACGCACCACTAGTTGGATAACTAAAACAGACAAAATCAGAACATGCATCAAAATGTGATACTGGTACTGTGACATTACCAAAATGTATGAAATGTAGATGCAGACTCAAAATCCTCGACGTTGCTAAAAATTTCTATTTCGATTGAGGACCTATTGCTCTCGAAAATCGGACTCTATGAAAAATTTACAAATTAATTTCCCAACTACGGCAAATTATAAATCAATTCCTGAATTTATGGAAGATTACTACTTGATTTTCAGACTTTTCCGTAATCACGATTTAATTAAATTTTTCCGACTTATATATATCTTAAATTCACTAATTTATTCTCCAAATATGCATCCAAAATCTCTCCGGAATCACATTCAAATTTATGCTAGAATATTTACAATGGTCCAAAAATATTCTTGACTAATTGTATATATTTTCAATTCTCAAAACTTCTTTAAGCCAATTTAACATCAAGGACGTCACAATACCTTTTCACCTTATAAAGTTCCAATATTTGGTTTCAAACACTCACCCGAATGAAAATATTTTCCACGATCTCTAGACCCATAATTACTCTAATGGAATCTAGCGTTAGTATTCAAAATTCAATTCATTTCCAAAATTCTCAAAACTTCACCAATCACCCAAATATCATTTAAAACTCAAAATTAAACCTTCAAACATTAAAAATAAAATTTGAATTTTAACAGAAAAATTCCCAAAATTTCCAAAATAATTAGTCAAAATTAAATTGAATATTACATTAATAAGGCAAAATTGAAAAATAATAATTTTACTAAATTTTAATTAATAAAATTCAACAATTTTAATCATATAAAAAATTTATAAAACAAGTAAAATATATTTCTTAACTACAAAATTATTTAAAAATTTATCGACAAAATTAGTCGGGAAAAATGCGAGGTATTACAACAATAACAAACGAGAACAAAACCCACCCATACCAATGTTACTCAAGATACTGTACCAAGGAGGCACTTGAAGAAGCATATACTCCAGTTGTTTATCCAATACCCACGAATCAATCAATACCAATACCAAATGATGTCAAAGAAGATATAGTACTATAACCCATTGGGAAAAACAAACAAGGAAGGCCTAAAGGAAGGACATACAAAGGTGCATGGGAATGTAAAGCAAAGAAGCATTGTGGAAGATGTGGACAGGCCAGACACAACCAAAGAACATGCACCAGTAAGCCAACAAAATGAACACCAAACAAATGTTGTAGAAATACTAACCATGCATTTGATTCATAGAAATGTCAAAAAGTATAACTTATGTTAATTCAGAAAAACATCAATAATACAACAAAAAATCGTAGAAACATTACGTTTCATATTGTACATTGAAATATTTGATATGAAATAAACTTCAAAATGTTCATTTCTTTTACATCAATAACAACTCAATCCTCAGGTTCACTCTCAACAATAAAACACTTTGGCAAATGCTTGAACATGAGAAAATTACTCCGCATTGGAAACTAGAAAGCACCATAATCATTGCACCAAATAAAATAAAAAAAATCAAACGAGTACAACTCGAGTACAAAATGATTCAAAATGTAAAAAAACTAAAATATAAAATATATCAGACAAATATGAAAATGCAACTCTCTTTGTCATAATAGTAGAATGCTTAATGCAATCACTTTATCAGCAGAAACACCTTATTTACTAGCCATTGTAACTGAAACAATATGACAATAGGACAAGTATCACCATGACACTTCAGGCCCGTTACAATCGCAAACTCCTCAATCCCAAATTTCAACCTCCTACCATAAACACTAAACCACATCTCATCGTTCTTATCACATTCAATCTCCCTCAACACCAACGAATGAACCAACTGAGGCTGCTTTATTAGCAACTCCATATCCAAAAACTGGCCGAAACACATACCTCTGAACTTGAGAATTTGGGTTTCATCCAAATACTACTTCAATAGTGCAGGAACATCAGCATGAAAATTGAAGTTCACCTTGGTAGGGAAAGGTTGATCAAAATCAACTAAATATTTTGGACCCTGCAAATAATAAGCAGTGGCAAAAAAAGACTTAAGAACAGAGAACAAAACATATAGAGTACAAGTCAAGTACATATCTGAAAACCCACTAGCAAAGGCAACTGCAAAAGACAATGGAAAAGAACCACAAACCTTAAAAGGTACCACAGAAGCAAAGTTTGTCAACTTTTGTTTCTTTGCAGCAGCAGACAAAGACGAAGATGCAACTCTCTTCGTCTTATTTGAGGTACGATTAATGCGAACATTTTTAACAGCAGAAACACCTTCCTTACTCGCCATCATAATTGAAACACAGACACATAAAATCGGTTCATGAACCGATTGTTCCGATTCAATTAAATGGTTGAACCAAAACGGGACCATCCAGGCCAATTTTCGGTGATTTCGGTTGGATAAATTTGGTTCACAGTTTTGATTGACGGTTTAATTGGTTCAACCAAAGTTTTTAAAACATAAATTAATAAAATAATGTTGTTAGCAATTTTATTGTCAGATTCGATTCAATTCGGTTCTAGTTTTTATATTGTAAAATGTAAATATAGATTTTGTTTACTTAATTTTAAATAAAAAATACAAATAAAAATTTGGATGAAATGGGTCTAAGTATTCAATGGTTGATTTTTTTCTTTAAACTACCGATTAATTGACTATTAAATCAGTCGGTTCGAATTAGTGGTTCAAATATACGGTTAACCGACGATTCCACAGTATTTAAAAAAGTTGAACCGGAAGATTCTGGCTTCAATTTTCTCTAATTCGACTCCTGTTCGAACAACTGGTCCTGTTCACATTTGGCCATGTCTACCAGAGTGCTTTGAAGGATAGGCGACACGCGACATCTACTCCCTCCATAGTCACCTACTGCAAACAAAACAACCTTCAATTCCACCACACAGCTTTCCTTCCTTTCCTGCTCTTTACAACCATTAAAGAAACATAAAATAACCCAAAGCAAAAAGAAAGACGTAACCACACTTCCTACAACTGTCCCATACTCATTCTTTGCAACGATTCCCGCAATCCTAGGAGTATCTCGGTCCTACACAATAAGTAGTTGAAGTATCATAAGTAACACTCTCCTCTCACTCCACTGTCCTTTCCACTCTGCGAAAAACTGCTCTCGCTGGTTAATCGTTATTCATTGATTACTCCGTTCGGTGCGTACTACCTGCCGTTTCGTGTTCGATTAGACCATGACTTTGAAGTCGTTCGTGGAGGTTTCACCGGAGTCTTACTTTCCTATCCAGAACCTCCCGTACGGTGTTTTCAAGCCCCAATCTAGTTCAACGCCTCGGTCTGGTGTGGCTATTGGTGACTTCGTTTTGGACCTCTCCGAGATCGCTCTTGCTGGCCTCTTTAATGGCCCTCTTCTCAACGGCTCCGATTGCTTCCATCAGGTTTGTTCGTTTGGAAATTTTTTTTTTCTGTTTCTACTTTTTTGAAAAACTAAACAATATTTGAAATTTTTAAAATTTTCAGAAGAGGTTTTTGTTTTTCATTTATTGAAAGTTTTTTCCACTAAACAGGCCCTTTGAATTTCGACTCGCGTGCTGTTGCGTTAACGTTGTTAGTCGGGAATTTTGTATTTCATGTTTGTTTGCAGCTGGCGATGATACTCACAGAAGCAATTTTGTAGCTAAATGATGTCATTGACTAAATGGAATATTCTTACAATTTTCGGGGTTTGATACACCTGCCTGCTGCTATGTTAATGCTGTTTGAGTTTGGACTAGGTTTTCTCTGTTTTTGTTTCTTTATTGCAAGGTTCAATGATTGTGATTTAATCCTTGTGGTCGTAGTATTCTTGTTCATTATTTAGATGATTTTCACGCATTGTATTTGAATTTAAAATTAAATTCCGATTGGAGTGAAGTCTTTGCTCTAATCACAGCCGAACCTGAATAAGTTTTTAGCTATGGGAAAGCCTGCATGGAAGGAAGCGCGTGCTGCACTTCAAAAGCTTTTGTCATGTAAGAGCTCTTTGTAGTAGTTTAATTTCTGCTATATGGTTCAATGTCTTATGCCAATGGTAAGAAATATATGAGAGATTGACAGGATAAGTTATTATTTTGCAGCTACTGAACCTACACTGCGTGATAATGCAACTTTAAGACAGAAATCTCTAGTGCCAATGGTAAGAAATATGTGGGTTTGTGTGTTTGTTCTTTATAATGTCAAATCGGTTCTCTGATACTCAGTTTGCTTGTAAATTTATAGACCAAAGTCGAAATGATTCTTCCTGTTGCAGTGGGGGATTATACAGACTTCTTTTCATCCATGCATCATGCCAAGAACTGTGGAACCATATTTCGTGGTCCACAGAATCCAATTAACCCCAACTGGTATGTCGACAATTGAGATTGTGGGAAACTAGGGCTTCATGTCATCCACGTTAGTATTTGATTTCATGTTTTTTTTTTGAAAAAAAATTCCAGGTTTCATCTACCAATTGCATACCATGGGCGGGCTTCATCCATCGTCATCTCTGGAACAGATATTGTACGACCAAGGTTAGAAATTTATGGTCTTTTTTTCAATTTTAGAACATCAAAGTTTGTTTCATTATAATCTATATCTAAGCAGTAAACTTTGGCATTTACTAATGTATAATAGGATCTTTCTGAAATGGATGCTTATTCATTTTGTGATTTTGATGCACAACTGATTTGATGTATCTCTAGATGCCGTCTTATTTTCCAATTTAGTATATCATGGCTATAAATGATGATGCTTTTTCTTTTTGGTGCTCTTATTTTGCAATTATGATGCTGTCTCATTTTGTCACTTGAAAATTCTTAAGTAGAGACTTATATGCATTTATTTGATTGTGGTTAATGCTGCCATTTTTTCGTGGTGCAGCACATTTTTTATGATTGTCTGTTCTGATTCAGCTCAGAAAATCAGGCCAATTCATTGTCTACTGAAATTTTATTTTTCTTATTGTACTTTTTTGTTCTTTTTTTTTTCAGAGGTCAAGGCCATCCTAATGGTAACTCCCCACCATATTTTGGACCTTCACAGAAGTTAGACTTTGAGCTAGAGATGGTCAGTATTTTATGTGAATGTGTGATTAAATATATATTTTTCACTTTGTTCGGCTACCTTGTGGTTCATTTATTTTTATATTCATTTATTACTTTGTTATCATTCATATTCATAATGATTGCAGGCTGCTGTAGTTGGTGTTGGAAACGAATTAGGAAAACCTGTGGATGTTAATGAAGCTGGAGATCATATATTTGGAGTTGTATTGATGAATGATTGGAGTGGTATTGATTTGTCTTTATGCTTCCTTTGAATTACTTTTATTTTTCTCAATGGTGTACTATAAGATGATGGTTTTGGCAGCTAGAGATATTCAAGCATGGGAATACGTGCCTCTTGGGCCTTTTCTTGGAAAGAGCTTTGGTAAGAAGAAATACCTTATTTATCCTCATAATCCCAATTGGTGCACATGAAATTACAGATTATTTCTTTGATTACTTGTATTAGAAGTCATTTTTTAGATGGCCTTTTGTAGGTACTACAATATCCCCTTGGATTGTGACACTTGAAGCTCTAGAGCCATTTGTTTGTGATGCTCCTAAGCAGGTGACCGACCTTAATTATTATAAATATAACAGTGAGCTGACCGGCAGCATTAGTTTCTTCAAATTTTCTGTCGTGTTTACGTGCTGTTGATGCATTTAGTATTTGCAGGATCCCCTTCCATTGCCATATCTGGACGAAAAAATCTCTAGAAATTATGATATCTCACTAGAGGTAGCATCTGGAATCTTTTATGCGTATAAATATATGCTCTCATGTTCTTTCCTATTTGTCAATGAGTACTTTGTACTTTTCTTTTGGATGGAAAACTATTTTGTCCTTTTATCTATGAATTTTGAGAACTTTTTAGTTTCACATTCACATTGGTAATATTGCATGCTTCTTGTTTTAAGGTTCGAATTAAACCTGCTGGGAAAGCGCATTCTTTTGTGGTTACAAGAAGTAATTTTAAGCACTTGTAAGTCCTCACACCTGCTTTTGCACCTACAGCAATTAGATAAAAAAAAACGTTAAAATCCTTTAGTGCTATATTCTTCTCAGAATTCCATTTTTCAAAGGCCATTCATATCCCGTCATTGTGTGATTAGAGATTTCCCATCAAGTACTACATTGTTACTGTTCTCTCCTAGACGCAGAACCTTGTATGAGTCTAGATAGATGCTTTAAAAAAAAATTGGGTAACTTAAATCACTTTTTATCTGTGTTGCAGATATTGGACATTGACTCAACAGCTTGCACATCACACGGTGAATGGTTGCAGCTTGAGAACTGGCGATCTGCTTGGAACCGGGACAATAAGTGGACCTGTATGTCTTGGTTTATTTTTGTAATTTATTATATTGCTTAGTGTTTACCTCTCAATTTCTGATAACTTTATACCATGTGGACCTCTACTGAAGCTGAATAATACCTGTATCAATTAAAGAAAATGGGTGTTTGTAATTCTATGCAGGAGCCAGAATCTCTTGGGTGCTTGTTAGAGTTAACATGGAACGGGCAGAAGCCATTATCACTGAATGGGACAACGAGAAAGTTTCTAGAAGATGGGGATGAAGTCATATTCACTGGTTGCTCCAAGGTATCATGCAACAACCTATGAATTATGAATGCTTCTGCCTCTTTTTTTTCACTTTATATTGCTAGTGTTAGACTGGATATTTGATTATAGACTGATGATTTACATTTGAAGTTGCAAGGAAACTACACTTGTATTTATAAATTACCTTGGGCGCATAGTTATGATCCCCGTATGAGGGTACTCTTAATAAAGTATGAGAAACATAGGCCTAAGTATGATTAATAGGTTTGATAGTTCAAAATAACAAAGCAATCTTTCTGAAAAGATTGATTATCTTTCTACTAAATGGCCCTTTAAATTCTTTAGATGTAAATTTGTTTGTTCACAATGTTTTGCTGCTTTAATTACTTTAAATAGATCCAAGTAATTTTGATAGATTCAACAAGGGGTTGGTTCAATGATTGACATATTGACCCTAAACAAACTTTACTGGTCAAAAGACAAAGATTCGAATATAAATCATGACATTTATTGAGAGGAGAGAGATCATTAATGTTCTAATCACCAGAAATGGTTGCCTACTCTTTAAGTAGTAGTAGTAGAAAGTGAATTTTTTGAATTAATTTTCAGTTTACTTATCTTTTTGAAGTGGACAGCTCTGTGATCCGAGCTTTACTTGTGTTCTATTTAAATTCTGATGTTCACTGCATTCTCAAGAAAAAGTATAATATGATGTTTGAAACGATTGCAGGGGAATGGTTACAATGTTGGATTTGGAACTTGCTCTGGAAAAATTCTTCCATCCCACCCGTGTTAATATAGATACCACTACTTGAACTTGCATATCAGCTCCTAAGAACTGTAGTTCAAAATGCTTGTTGCCATTATTTTTGTATTGTTCAATCTACTTATTGTGGGTCATAATGCAGAGCAAAAGTACTGTTGAATAAAGTATGGATTATAACAGTACACATTCACGTCTAGCCATTATGACATTTTGAGTGTAATTATTCTAACGGCTATTATTTTTTAATTCTCGTAAAAAATATAGTTATTACGTGTAAAAAGCAGGTCACGGCACCCAACCCGGACCGACCCTACTCAGACCATGGCGCCACCATCATTCAATTACACTCCAAATTTTGGCACAACCCTTTTTAAAACCCACACACACACTTCATTCCCTCAAAATCCTCCATGACCTCTTCCTTCAGCTCCACTACTACTGTCACCTACACTTTCTACAATGACCATACTACCCCCGCACAAACCCCCCAAATCCCCATCCACTCCCCACCACCCGTTCCCGTCAAACTCCACCTCTCCCAATCCAACGACGCTGCCGTCAAGATCCAGTTGGCATACAGGGCCCACATAATCCGCAACCTCTACAAGCAAATTTCCGCCGTCAATTCCGAAGCCGACCGATTACAATCCCAGATCCAACGGCAGGAAACAGTTGATGCAATAAGAAGCAGCGAGAAAGAGAAGGTGAGAATGAACGAGGCGTTGATGGGGTTGCTTCTGAGGCTGGACTCTGTGCCAGGGGTTGATCCGACGGTGAGGGATGCCAGGAGGAAAGTGAGCCGTCGGATCGTGGGGTTGCAGGAGATCGTGGACGGGATATGCGAAGCGAAGGTGGAGGGCGACGATGATTACGGTAAGTGGGACCCATATGGTGGTGGGGCAGTGATGAGAAATTGGGATGAGGTATTGGGAGTGATGGAGGAAGAGGTGTGTAGAGAAAGAGGTGGGGAGGAGATGGAGAAATTTTGTGCAGAGTATCTTGGGTTCAGATGCTTGCAGAGGTTTCTTCGAGAGCCATGAATAAAAGCTTGGATCAGTCGCCGCCGTGTAGATATGGTTTGTAACGATGCCTCGGCATTAGTGTGAACGTATTTACTGTGAACTTTTTGTTTTGTGTTTTTTTTAACACAAAAAAATTATGGAGTAATATATATATATATACAAGGAAGATTGCACTTAATCCGAAAATAAAATTTGTATACTTACTTTTTATTTTTATTATTCATTATATTCGAATTTAATAATTATTATTAAATTAAAAAAAAATTATATTAACCATTAAATTTAAATATAAAAATTTAAATATAATAAATAGTAAAAAAAGAAAAAATTAAAAAAATTTAGGAGAGTGATTATATTATGATTTTTAATTATTTTATAAGCTTAAAAAGTCTTGGAGTATTAGATTATAATTTTTAATGACTCTTTAAAAGTTTAAGTGTATTGAATTATAATTTTTATAAATTTTAAAAAAGTCTACAAAAGTTAAAGGTATTTAATTAATATTTTTAAAGAGTCTATAAAAGTATATATATATATATTCAAAAAGTCATAAATTTTTATAGATAATGACTTTTATATATTTTAAATGATATTTTTTAGATTTGTATAAATAAGATCACATAATTCTCTTTCACTCTTATTCAAGGCTTCCAATGATTTTTGAATGTATAACTTATAAATTAGAATAGTAAAAGTTAAAATTATTTAATTATAAATCTTATTATGGTTGTTTTTTAATGCATTTTGCTCTTTATTTTTTAATGTTCATGTAAGTGACAAATTATATTTTTTAAAATATTTATCAATCGTATTTGTTTTTATATCATTTTTTATTAAAGAATAATGAATTAACTATAAAACTATTGTTTTATAACTTTTTGATAATCATTTGCACATAAATTTATTGTATTTCAAGTCATTATAGTTACATATCTTATACATGAATGACGATAATGATGTGAAGAATTAAAAAATAGAGGAAGAAATGATTATAAGTAGTATGTCCCAAAATCATATTTAATACCCTTTATCTAGACGGTCAATAACTTCAGACGAATATGATTATATATATAAAATTCTAAATAAAAATCTAGTAGAATTTCATCAGTTGTACAGAATGTATCCTAGTGTATTTCGCAAACTATGCAGCATTATTAGAGAAATGCTCTTACAGGATATAAAGTTTATTTGCATTGAAGAAATGCTTGCAACCTTTCTACTGATCATTTTGTTAGAATTTTAGATATTGTTTAATTGCCAAATAAATATTTTAGTTGTTTATTTTTATTATTGTTTTAAGTTTAGTTATTTAGAGTTAATGAGATTTTTTTTTGTATGAATAAATTATATTTTTACATTTTTTATGCTTAATTTGTCTAAATATTTCAGTTGTTTATTTTAGGTGTAAAAAATTGTATTAATTTAAAAAACTCTAAAATATTTTTTTAATTGTGATAAAGTAAAAAATTTAATTATTATAAGAGTTTTTTAAAATAAAATCTATAAAAGTCATTGACAAATTTATAAATTTTATAAAAGTCTTTTAAAATAAAGTTTATGAAAATCATTGAGAAATTATAAACTTTGCAAAAATTTTTTAAAATAAAGACTATAGAAGTCATTGACAAATTTATAAACTCTACAAAAATTATTAAAATCTATGAAGTTTGTAAAAGTCACACTTTAAAAAAGTCTATAAAATTTATAAAAAGTTATAATCTAATCCCTTACTCTTAAATGAGTAAAGCCTAACTTTATATATATATATATATATAGAAAAGTATGAATGTGGAAAGCCAAAAAAGAAAAAATCTGAACTACCACTAATTGAATAATATCTTATATAACACCTAAAAAATAGCATAGAAAAAAATTGTTAATGAGACTTGCCGAGTTAGCAGAGCATTTTGATCGCAGAAAAGATAGCTTGACTAATGATCATAACAAAAGGAGAAGTGATTCTTGAGTTCATCCTGATACAGATGGTATTAACTTACCATAAGTATTTGTAAGTTGCTTTTGGTGACGATTACTAACAGGCTTACAAGTAATTTCAAACAATCAATTCTTGATTACTACACCCTTTTTGCTAGCTTAAGTCTTCTTTCTTATTGTTTTATAATATTTATAATACACAAGTACAAATAATTCAAAACAAAAATATATAGAACAAATTTAAACACTGTGGTAGAGAAAAATTGTATAAATATTGAATTTAGAACATTATAATTCATATATTAACAACTATCTATATCTATACTATATATAAAAGTACGAATGTGGAAAATAAAAAAAAAAAGTTTAACTACTCTTAATTTAATGAAATAATCTTGTCACAACCCATTTCTTGACCATGGCCGGCGTACGAGGCGAACCGTCTATGGGAGTCCGACCTATCTCGTACAAGCCTCATAGAGTCATAAACTTTACCCCTTTCATTTCTTATTAAAACATTTCCAGTAAAACATTAAAGGAAAATCATATCAATTTATATGAAAACAATATTTACAAGCAAATATGTCACATATCAGTATATAAAAACAAAACATAAATCTCATAACCCAACAACATATCGAATGTAGAGCTCTAATACACATGAAGTAGCTCGTCCAAAAGGCACTACTAAC
>CAODLS011053748.1:0-16733 GCA_948243855.1 Flueggea neowawraea
GTGGAAATCCTAAGTGGTGATACTTAGGTAGTGGACGTATGCAAGAGTTTGGCCGAACCATTCTAAAATCCGTGTGCTCTCTATTGTTCTTGTTGTCTGTCTTGTTTGACTCGAAAAAGTTTACAAAGCCAACCTTCACACACTATTCAACCCCCCTTCTAGTGTGTGTTTTACTCTTTCATAGAATTCATGATTCTATAAGCGAGTCGATTTCTGAAGAGTTGAAAATCATTTCCTGTGGTCCGCTTGCCAAATTAATTGTTGGCGTGATTGCCTTTGTCAACTTGGAAATTGATCTTGATTCCACTAATTTCTCCCATGCATCGTTCTTCCTTTCCTTCGGGAAATTTGACTTTTCTTTCCATCTTGATTTTGCGTAATTGGGTTTAATTTGCCTCCTACCATTCACTTTATGTTTTCCTTTTCTCCCTTAAGAAAATATTTCAAATTTGTCACACTCTAAGGATTCTTTCCTTGTTCATCCCATCGACCAGTGGCTCACTCATCTGTATTTTTTCTAACAGGGGGCTTTTTGTAGATGAACCAATCCTATCTTTCAACTATTTAGGTCAATCCTTGCTTCACATATTTCAGCCCGACCATTGGGCTCGGGCATGAATTACACTGTAAACACACGCTTTGGCATATCTCTCTCTCTCTCTCCATATCTCCTACTGTTGTAGCCCAAATCTATTCGTGAATAATCCTCAGGGTTTGCTCTAGTTCGTACTAACTCGGGGTTGGATGGAATAAGTAAATGAAAATTGCTTAATTCATATAGTGAGTTCGGTTATGCCTATCATCCTAGAACCTTAGCGCGAGATATAAAGTGAAGTAAATAATAAAAGGAAAAAGTGGAAATAACCTCAATGACGATACTACTATTAATGAAGAAATACATTGCATAAAGTTTAAAAGCTTATGCTCGGGGAGTGTAAAACTCGCGATGCAAATCATAAACAATCAAACCAATTAAATATAAAAATAAAATAAAGAAAGAGTTCAAAAGCTAATGTTCCAAGCATGGGAAGACTTGGGGAATTTAAATCCTAATCCTAAATATTGCTTGGACAACTTGTACCAAAATACCCCTTTATAGTAACCGAGCTCAACATCTTTCTCTCTGAGTTGGATTTCTCAGACCGAAAAGTCCTTAATTGTACAACTTAAATTAAAAGTAACATTTGAATGAAAAGGTGAAAAAAAGTCAGATAAATAAAACCATCCGACAAAGAGATAAGAGGAAAAGGGAAGAAGTTGTCATATTTGTGTAACGGAAAAGGGAAGAAGTAAAATTAAAAAAAAAAATGACGTTAAGACGGACACATTACCTCGCTGTCCAGCATGTGAAGGGGTTGTGGCTTTCCCTTTCCTTCCTCACAGGGCCTTACATGCACCCAGTTTAACTCTTGCAACTGGCAAGTTTAATAAACAGGACAAAAACATGTCTGGGAATTGCCTCTGATTCTCTTTGGTCTTTTCCACACCCTCTCCACACTTCCAACTTCTATCCTCACAATTACTCGCCTTTTAAACGCCACAAAATAACTATATACACACTAACATAAAATCCCACTCACTCTCTCTGTTCTTTCACTTATCTTTCGCTAAAACAATCTTCTCTTAAGTAAAGAATGAATGCTTTAGCCTCTGAATACAGTAGTGGTTGTGATTCTGGTTGGACCCTTTACTTAGAGCAATCTTTTCTATCTCCAAATGATCATCATCGTGCACATAGTGGTACCAATTTCATTGAATCCAAGGCTTGTTTTTACAGTAGAGGAAAGGAAGCGGAGGTTGAAGATGATGCTGACGAGGACTTGTCTATGGTCTCCGATGCTTCTTCGGGTCCTCCCCATTTGAATGATGACTTAAATTACAGTAGTGGTTATTTGTCTTCTGCATTTGAGGATAGTCATAGTAATTCTTTGGTGCATCGAGACGGAGAACGGAAGAAAATGAACGAACAACGACGTGGCGGCCGCGGCGGCAGGAAGGATCAAGAACTAGCTTCTTTTCTTGATGATACTGCTAGCTCTCCGGCACTCAACTTTTCTAAGGTTTGTAGCTTTGCAGTTTTTTTTTTTTATCAGTCATTTTATTTGACATCGGAAATCTAGCTCTCAAATTCTTTAGTGTTGGAGTTGAGTTCACCAGCAATGAGTTACAAGTTTGATTGGTTTGTAGCTCTCCAGTTTCAAGCGCATTATTGCTTTCATTTTTTCAATTTGTAAAATATGATTAATAATGTTTAGTGTGGCTTGAACTATTTTTTCTTTTTATGGTAAGAAAAATTTTGGTCTCGTTAATAAACATCAAGCATCAATCAATGGCGTCTTAGAATGTTCACAAGGATTTTCAGCTACCCGATTTCAGGTACTTAATCCAATATACTACACAAATTCAATATCATCAAAATATTTATTTACATTTACAATCAAAGATAGAAATGTTGGACTTGTTTTTGTTTAATTACAGGGGAGATCTAAGTAACAAGAACACTTCGGTTATGCACAATCTAGTGTTACTGGAAACGAAGTCGTGAATAACCAGTTGAGTACTATATTCCTTGTTTTCGAGTTCTATAATTCCTTATTTCGATCTTTCATTTTTCTTCATCTCCACCGTTGATGTTGTCTCTTATTCCGAATTTATTTCATATTCTCAGGTAGCATTGATGGTTAATCAAGAAACAACCTGCAGAATTCTGTTGCTGCTGTCCCAGTTGCTGTAAAAGAAATGTGTTCCAGCTACCAAAAATAGAGAAAGCAAAGAAGAGAAATTTCTTCTCCCTTTTTTTTCTTTTGATGTTTCCGTTTACACTTTCCTGTCAATGCAAAGCAACAAGAGGGTAAAAATTGAAAATAATTTTCTTTTTCTCGAAATTCAATTTTCTCGCCAATGAACAAAAGTAGCTGCATAATGGGTGGTCTTTAAGGCAGCCACTATTTTGCTCGGTCAATGTTTCAATACAAGCGCACGTCCCTCTAAATATGCCACCTAAGAACTATATGCATCAAACTGAGGAGTTCTCAAGCTAATTAACCACTCAAGTCAAATTGCTGATATATTAATTATATTAGAGCCTAACGCTACCTGCTTTCGAAATTTATGGTAAAGTTATTTGAAATGGACCATTAGACATTAGACATATAATTCATTTTCACTGGAGCAAATTATGATACTAATAAGTTGAATATTCGATTTCAAAAAAAGCCAATAAAATGACTTATAAAAGAAAGTTATTTGAAAAAATTTCGAACTTATACGTTCAAATAATCTTGTTTTACACTACATGCGAAGATTTTGATTAAGGAATTGGTACTTTCTGGAAGGGAAGCCAGACGTTATGGCCTTTCTTGTCTCAATCCGTTTTGACAATTGATTAGCTAGTCTCTTTTTTTCTTCCCTTGGCCAATTTTTGGTCTCTTGTCTTTTATGTGAAAATATCCATCACTTTTCTTGCTTCGTTCTAAGTTGAGACTATCATTGGACCTTGCGCAATAATCTTACAGGTTTTGAAGAAGTTTTTCTTTGAAGAATTGACTTCTGTACATCATCAATATTTCCCTCAAATTAAAAATTCAATTGAGAAATCGCACGAAGCAATTGTTATTATTCAAACCAGACCACACAAAGATCCATGTTCAAAATATCACCTAGAGCATTCTATATCCTTGTTTGGTAAAAACCTGCACCATTTGGTGCAAAAGTGATAATACAAGTTGATATTAAAAAACAAAAGAGCTTAGAACATATATATGTTTTGATCGTGTGCCTGATGCCTAATTTAACTCGAAACGTGCAATATTGCAGGAAGTCAAGCGCTCTTAAGGGATTTCAAAGTCTCGAGACAAATAAATTATAAAGTACTTCCGGCAGTAACACAACACGCATAAAACAAAGACTTCCACAAAGAAAAAATGCATGAGATATATAATTGTATGTGGTTTTGGCAGATTGAATGTTATATATATATATATATATAATGATTTATTTTTTTAAAAATTATATATTATATAGTGAAGATATAAATAGAATGATTATTTTTTAAAAAATTACAATACATTGAATATTCAATATTTTAATATGCTGAACACACCAAACACCCATAAAAAGAAAAGGCGTTATCATTTCCTAAAATTTTAGAAACTTTGAGATATCCTGGTAAGATGGAGTTGAAATAAATGGTCAAATCTCTAATACCCACAGAACACAACATAAGAATTAATGGCGTTATCATTTCATATGAAGTCCTAAAATTGAGAAATTAAACAAATATTCAAGAATAATATTGTTGGATATTGGTTCGAACTTGATTCAAATTGGACTAAAGTCTAAAATTTGTTTTAGATCCTTGATTTTCTATTTTTCAATTTCAGATTTGCATCTGATTTAGAGCCAAAAAATATGGTTTTGTTAAAGCCATTTTGTTGTTTTGTATATGTAAAATCAACACAAAGGAATCTAATGAACATGAATAGACATCCATTTTTTACAGTCTCCACAAATTTGTGTTTCTCTTTCTTGAAAACTAATAATGGTATTAAAAGAGCCAATCTCTTAAAAGACCTGTGAAAAGTGAGTTGAATTTCAATCATGAAGGAGAAAAAAAAAATTGTTTATTCAAAGGCATGTCCTAAAACTTTGAATCAAGAGGGAGTGTTGGATGGTTTATTCAAACAAAATAAATTAAAAAATATTAATTTAAGGAGTATGACGAGGAGCATTATTTGACTTGCTCTTATTGCTCATCCCTAAAAACAGATTATTTCCAGCAAAACAAAACACCACAAAACAAAAATAATGAATAAACAAATTCTTGGAAAACGCTTGACATTAATAAGGACAAGACCTCCATGTTCTATTATTGTCCATACAAAGCTCCATCCATCATGGGACTGCTACTACTTCACAAACTAACTCAAAAAATTGGCTTAATATGGACACATAACACTGAGACACAAAGATGGAGCTGCAATGAGTGATGATGGGTATACTCAGATAAGTTCAGAGATGAGGGAATTAGTGACAAACTTAATGTTGGAATATTTCATATACATTTCCTTGCGCTTTTTTTGCGCCACCAAGATCTTGCCTCAGATCTTCCTGACCTGATTGAACATGCTTCTTTTTGTTTATTATTTTCTTCTTCACATGCTTTGTGAAGATCTTCTAATTCCATTCCATAAATAATAATTAAAATTTTTTATATGTTTTAGTATTTTATGTAATTTTCGTTTTCCCCAAACCCTGTCTGCATTGCAGCTGTCATAGGACATAGGTGGCATTCATAATTATATGTTTACACCATTATCTTATCGGTTGATCTATTCAGAATAAGCCTGCGTATTGATAACACATAATGCAATCTCAATTAAGAAGATTAAAATGGTTCCTAACCATTCACATGCTTGCTCGTCTTCCGTACTTCAAAGACTCGTACAAGTACAGTCACAAGATTCAGTCATTCATGTAGTCAAAAGTATTACAAACACAAACAAGACACAAAGATGTTGACTAATTAACAAAAGGACACATAAGAAAACAAGTAAGAAAAAGAAAAGATTGCATAGAAAATTGTATATAACAGATTGCATAAGAATGAATTTGTTGTTTATTATACAATTGTATACATCTCTTTTGGCAATAATAGTAAATATTATGCAAAAAAAAAAGAAAAAAGAAAAGATTGTGCTGCGTAAATTATACTTGCATAAATTAATTACTTTTAATTGTTTACCATTTATCTTATTTCTAAATAGTTGTTATTTCCTCAAAAAATAGTTGCTGTTTCTTTTCCTTTTTTTATAAATTAGGTTTGTGAACATGTGTGTCGCACTCGAATGTTGTTTTTATAAATATTTTGAGAAATTTTGTGGATTGTATGACCAAATAATTATTTATTAAATAAGCAAAAATTTGACATATTAAAAAAAGTGTTTTATGTATAAGACACATATATTGAGAATTACATAAAATTTTATATATGTAATAAAATATTAGGGTGCATCATACGCTACTTAACATAAAATATTGAAATGAACATAATAATCTAAAACTAAAATAGACAACACATTAAAAAAATAAAAACATACAAGTATAAATTGTCTTACCAATATCCTCAACCTCCAGCCTTTTATGAAAAAAATTGTCTTACCAATTAAATTGAAATGTTGCTTCTCATTTTTCTCATCATTTAATAAAACAAAATCATAATGCAAAATGTCTCTTGTGTTCTTTATTTCACTTTCATTTACTATCGATGAACTGGTTAGTGATAACTCAATTTTTTTTTTCATTCACATTCACAAATGAAGGACAAACTTTTTTTATGGCACCATTACAACTGGTGTAAGTGTTTTATTTCGTAAAGGTTTCTTGAAAATTTTCAACAACTTCATTAAACATCACTATTTGTATTTTTATTCCCTACAATAAACATAAAAAATATGAGTTAGTAAATTAAATTAGCCTTAAAATTTAAAATTAATCAAGGTAAATAATACTAACCTGATTATCCACTAAGATAATTTTTAAATGTTTTCCACTACCATTGCTATTGGCATAATGCTCTATCGTTCAAACTTGAATAATCAAAGCTCGTATGCACCATTCTTTTTCTAAAATTTGAAGTTCTTCAATACGCTTAAATTGCAAGTACGAAGTGTTATTAATAGTGGCTTTGAGACTTTGAAACCTACATTCATACTGAATTTTAAAGTGAAACAAAAAAGTAAAAATTGCAATAATTCATATTAGAAAAACAAAAGATACCTTGTGCTAGTGTAGGAGGAAAATAATTATTGATTAAATTGAAAAAAAAATTAGAAAATGAAATAGTTCATATTTAAATACAAAAGGTACCTTGTGTTAGTGTAGGAGTGAAATAATTATTGATTGAATTGAATAAGAGCACACAAATCATGGACTGGTGAGGATGGAGTAGCTCGGCAACCGGTCTCTTGACCTTGGCCTGCGTATACAAAACTTATAATATTGCTTTGATAGCTAAAAAGCAAGTAGGTATATATAATTGAAAATAGGTATGAACGTGCAAATAGGTATTTATTAGTTGGATATAAAGATTATTTGGTTTGTGCTTATCTTAGACATGGGTCTAAGATATTAATTATTTATTTTAATAGAGATAAGTTCTTTTAGAGTTAAATATTGTTAAATATAAATATAGACAAATATTTATGTGAATAATTTTAAATCCGTTCGTAAGTATAGTAGTACATAGAAGTGAAACTATATCCACATCGATAATAATTTAAAATAATTTTTTTAAATTAATTATTATTTCTTTATATTGATTGATAATAATTATAATACTATACCATTTAATAATTATAGTAATTTAAAATTAAAAAAAAATATAAAAGTGTTCAATTTTTTTTTTGCACATCTTAATTTTTATAATTGTTATAATTATGATATAGTCACTTAATGAAACGTACCACTTGTCTCGCGTGTCTTACCTCAGTGAAAGACACCTACTATTCCAACATGTACCGCATGTCCTGCGCATCTTACGTATTGAGTTCGAGACACCAGGTGAGGGGTTCCAGGTTCCAAGTTTGTACAAGAAATGAAACGGTACTACGTCAATATTTTGTTACGAAAAATACACTGCCAACAAAAAAAAATCAATTATGGCAAAAAACTGAAAAAATAAATATTATGAAATAGAATCAAAATTAACTGAGCACACCAAAACAAATTAGAATTTGACTACACAAAACAAAAAAGACTAAATTAATTGTCGTTTGTATAATTTACTCGTATTTGTAACCTGTATAAGCAGAATTGTCCGTCTCATTAATTAAATAGTGGTTGGATTTAATTTGGATAAGGATGCAAGTATGGGAGAAACACATATTGCCCTTCCAACCACCACCAAAACAAAACCTTCAATTCCCTGTTACATAAAGCGGGGAACGGAGCTGCTTTGTCATTTCATGCCTTCTCTCTCTCTCTCTCTCTCTCTCTCTCTCTCTCTCTCTCTCTCTCTCTCTCTCTCTCTATATATATATATATATATATATATATATATCTGACTTCTATTCTTGTCTCTAATGTCGTTTTAACAAACTGTTCCCATCACTCATGACATTGTTTGTTTCTCTGTCACAATCTTTGCTACCAGCAAGCAAAGCTCGACTGTGCTTTCTATGATTTTACTGTTTTATTTGTTATTGGAATACAAAACCCTGGCTGTGTTTGGGAACATATCAGTTGAAACTTAAATATGATACAAAGTTCGTAAAAAAGTGGATAGGAAATAATAAACCAGGAAATTACACAGGTCTTTTTTTTTTGAGATTTTAATATTAGTTTTGAGACAAAAAAAAGTTTATAATTTGACAAATGAAACAGCCAAAATTATATCTCCACTAATGCCTCAATATTTATACACTCTTTTTGTTTCTAGTTTCTCACTCCTCAGTTACTCGGTCCTCTCTCTCACTCTCTCGCCTCACTTATCTCTTTTTGTCGTGTCTCTCACCTTCCTACCTCACTTCTATGTCTATGTCCTCTCTCTCACTCTCTCGCCTCACTTCTCTCTCTCAATATTTGTTAGTGTTGTACTTGTTTTG
The DNA here is from genome assembly GCA_948243855.1 of Flueggea neowawraea. NCBI lineage: Eukaryota > Viridiplantae > Streptophyta > Magnoliopsida > Malpighiales > Phyllanthaceae > Flueggea > Flueggea neowawraea. The sequence continues at coordinate 8,604 of CAODLS011053748.1, forward strand.
TATCTATTTTATTTTCGTAATGGTTACTTAATAATAAAAAATATTAAAACGGTTTTTTTAATTTTTTTTGTCTTGTAATTATTTTGTACAACATTTTGTAAGAAGTTTTGTTGGTGGTGTGTTGGTTTTGTACTTGTAATTTTGTAGAATAATAAAAAAATTAAAATGATATTTTTAAATATTTTTGTCTTGTATTGAGTTTTGCTCTCATTGTGTATAAATTTGTTACTATTGTACTCATTTTATATAAATTGCTAATATTGTACTCATTTTGTGCTTGTTTTGTACCTTGTCAAATTTTCTGGAGCCTCAAATTGAGACATTTTTTAAATACTATTTTAGCTTGTTTTCATTTGTGAAATGATTTTATATGTTGCATTTGTGAAATTCATGCTTTTTTGTTATATTGCTGTGCAATTCCCCTATAATAATTAGTACTAGACAACATGTTACAAGTAGTACAATATATATAATTGCAGTTTAGTAATTTTAATATATGTGCTATTTAGGACTAATGAAACAAGGTACAAATTAGGTAAAATTAGATGAAAATCTATGATATGTGACAGACTATGCTCCATAAAGCTTGTTTTTCAAAAAAAAAGTCCATAACACCTATTAACACATGTCAGGGTCCAACAAGAGGTTGGACGCAACTCGGCTCAAGCATATTCAAGAAGCCTAAACTCCTATATGGCAAGGCCACTTTAATAGAGCACATGTTCTAGAAGAACATGAAAATTGCATTTATTACATGTCTCTGTTTTAAGTAAGTGGATAAGAGAGTGTAACACCTCGCCTGATTCCGACCAAAACTTATGTAGCATTCTGTTCAATTCCAATTTGATCCTTGAGTATTTGAGATGATGTTTAGAGGATTAATGATGATTAATGATTGTATTTTTGTAAGGTTTGGTGTTGTCAAGCCCAAAAAATGATCTGATGCATGCATGTAAGCGAAGGAAGTCAAGGAATGTAGTCTAGCATGACAAGATGTACGTTAGCTTCACTAAGAGTACATTATCTCGAAAGTTATCACAACGTACGTTGCAGAAGGTAAGACGTACGTTATGAGGGCAAGACAGATGTTGTGCATTTCAAGACGTACGTGGATCATGGTTTTTGCGAAACTGAGGCTGTTGGACACATTTTAGGGAACTATAACGTACGTTATATGTTTGAAGACATATGTTGCATAATCAAGACATACATTATGGCTAATATAATGTACGTTGTGCCTTTGAAACAAGTGAAACGGTGCATTTCGATGGAAGGTCGTACAAACACCCCTTCCACCCAACTTCTTCATCACTTTTCATTCATTTTCACTCTAAATCCATCCCTCCTTCACTCTTATTTCCTCTCCTTTGTTCTTAAAATCTCTTGAGGTAAGATCAAGCTTCTAATATGTCCCTTTCTTCATTTTCATGCTTGAATCATGACTTGATGTTTGAACTATGTTAAGTGACGGTTTAGGAACTAGGGTTCAGATTTGCATGATTCTGATGAAATGTGAGCTATATTTTGTTACATTATTATATAATAGGGTCATAAATGCATGAATTGAGATTGGGTTTGTGTTGGAAGATGAGGATTGAGTTGATTCTTTGATTTGTTTAGGGTTTGGAAGAATGGTTTTGGGATTTTTAAGGATTGCTTGTTTCTTTGGTAAAATTGATTACGAATTCATATATCTAAGTATGATTGGAAATGATTTTGGTGATTTGGAATGTTGGGAGTCAGTTTGTACGAATTTTGAGGTGTTATTGAAAGGATTTCTTCCATAAGGACTAGATAGCAATTTTTTGGATGTTTGGGGTTTGAAATGTGAATATGAAATATATATGGAGAACTGATCTGTAATTTTTGAAAAGTTTGGAGAATTCCTTGTAATTTATCGAGATCTTAGGCACTAAAGTGTAATTTGGAGAAAATTTAGGGACTGATTTTTTAATTTTATGAAATGTTCGAGAATTAATGAGAGTGTTAAATCTTCGATTGAAATATGATTTTTGACATCGTTGTGGGTTGGCATGTGCATTTTCATTTCATGCATATTCAAAAATGTCATAGTTACCACATTTGATTCCGTCATAATAAATTCGGTTTTCAGCTCTCTTTGAAATTCGACGAGATCTGCCATCCACCAGTGGTCCGTGATTTGGGTTATTTGGTTTGGCGTCTAAGTGAGTTGGATGTCATTCTAGGCACATAGGCTATGTCTTTCCAAAATTATATTGATTTTGATGTGCTCCGACCTTTGTATGTAATCTGGACTAATTAAATGATAAATAATCCTAAAATTTGACTTACGTGAAACCTCTGCTATGAAAAAATCTTTTTGAAAATTATTATATTTTTTGAAATAAATAATCTATTTTGAATTTTATTATATTTTCTGTAATAAATATTCTATTTTGGAATTTAATATATTTTCTCTAACAAATATTATATTTGAGATTTGATATATTTTCTATAATTAATTGTTTATTCTCCATGCCTATCTATTTTTAATATATTTATTTAAATTATTTTGATATGGGACACCTAACTACGAGGTAATGTAGTCTTTGGTGTACCAATACTCTGTTATTTGCCAAAGTGGCTATTATCTGCATAAGTGGCTATTAGTTGCCTAACTGGCTATCATCTGCCTAAATAGCTAATATTTTCCTAAGTGGCTACTTTTGATTTCACGTGACTCTATTTTGTTTGATTCTATCCCTTGTTAGTACCTTTGTTAAAATGAGTATTTTGGTAATAATTATTTTGTATGATTCCATGTTGTCTGATGTGTCTATGAAACATTTTCAGAAATGGGTTTTGAACTAATATATGTATATATACGTGTATATCAACATTATATAAGAATATATGTACTTGTTGTACTTTTGAAAATGTTTTCTAAATGGTTTACGTTATGTCCCGAAGGCACTCTAGAGTGTTGTCTCTCACTGAGTATTCTCACCCCCTTTTGTTGATAACATTTCAAATTATCTTGGCTTTCTGTGCTCAGTAAGGATCTCCGTTCAATAGTGTGTACCCTTTTATTTAGGCCCTAGTCTGTATGTATGTTATATGTTCCACACCAAGGGATTGTGGGTTTATGGTTATGTATTAGATATTATTTTGTTTAAATTGATTTCACTTAAAAATGTTTTCTTTGTATTAATATTGTGGCTATTTTATAATATTAAGTGAAATCTGGATTTTATCAATTATTGCTTAAAAACTATTTTGGTAAAAGATTCTGGCTAGATGTTCTAACTTTCGAAGCTTGTGCAGAATGGCACGAGCATATGGTTCAGTTCGCCTCACATTCCAATCATGATTCGATTTCTGGTCGTGACAAATGTGGTATCAGAGCGTTAGGTTTCGTAACTTTGGGTCGACAATGTAGCTTAGGTATTCTTGATTGAATCAATATAATTTGTCTTTCTATATCTTTCTAAGTGTTTCTCCGGTATTGTGGCAACCATCTGAATTATGACATTTTGCATGATCATAAACTAGTCACAATTTATAGGAGAGGTTTGAGACCATAGAAAAATCCACATTCAGGACTATTTGGCATCCCAAATAGTTCCTTTGTATACGTTCAAAATGACTTTAAACTACCTTCTGTTCGCAATGGTATTAAACTATGGTTATCTTGCATATGCATGTAGTGTAGGTTTTAGTTTTCGTTATGCATTTAGGTTAGAAGTGTGTTTTTTTTTTTTCATGTTTTACCCAAAATGGCATGATAAGATTCTTTATACATGCATTCATATTATACAATTCACTAACTCTAATATGCATACAATTTCTGTTTCCCTAACATTTGATGTTTCATGCCAGTGACAGAGTCATGCACTCAAGACAAAGCAATGGCGAGTAAGCGATAACTACAGAAGCTTTCTAAACCATATCGTTTTACTTTATGCTTTATTTTTGCTATCAAACTTGTCCTCGTATTCCTTGTGCTTGTTTAGTTTGATCCAGCTTTATATTCCTAAACATTGAGGACAATGTTCATACTAATCCTTGGGCTCATTTGTTCACATGCTTTGCTTTTGCTCATTTTTGTCAAAACATGCTTGAAATTTTTGCTCAATTTCTTTTTGTATACATCAAATTCGAAGATTAAGGTCTGGTTGATTTGGTTTGAGGAATCTTGTATTATGTCAGTATGCTTTGGACATGATCATTGGGGAATAAAATTTTTTTTGTTGGTTTGCTTGAGTGATGTCTTCACATTTTTAAGTGCAAGGTTAGGGATTGGTTTATTGAATCTTAGTCTATAAGTGGTAGCATAAAAAGGGCTTACAAGTTTGTTCTTGAGTTTGTTTTTTTCAACTTGTCTATGCTTTAAAGTGTTTGAGTGGACATGGCATTCAATAAAAAAAAAGGTGTATTTTGACAAAAGCTTTAAAGACTTAAGCCTTCCTTTTGAGGGTGAACCTAAATGAGGATAAGTGCATGGGGTCCAAACCCGATGTGGAAATGATAAATACTCTTGGTATTAATAAATAAGTGTTAATAACACGGATCATTAATTCACTAACTCGTTTGTAGCACCCTAAATGAGATGGACTTGCCTATAATGAAAAAGGAATTAAACACTTAAGGAAATTTTTTTAGGAATGCTAAGTTTGCTTGTAAGCAATGACTTTTGTTGTTTGAACTTTGTCATAAGGGAGTTAAGCCTTGGAGATGCCAATATATCATTGATTTTGGTAGATAAATTCTTCATTCTTGTTACTTACAAATGTTGAGGCTTGGTCCTTACAATTGATGGAAACAATTTTTATTGCCTATTTGATCATGTTATTCGTATACTCTCATAGTGTAAGAATCTTTTAACCTAATCATTTCAAATTATTAGTCTTGCCCAAAATTGAGTTCGGTTTTCTTAGGGACAATCAAACAAGTAAGTGTGGGGGAATTTGATGTATGCAAAAAGTGTAGGGTCAATTGAGCAAAAAGCTCTAGTGTTTTCACCCGTTATGCACACGTTTATTAGGAAATTTATATATTTTGTGTAGGGTGGAAAATAGTGCATGAAATGGATTAAATATGATTAAAACAGACATGAAAAAGTGTTTCTAAAATTGCAAGGTCAAAGAAAGAAAGTGCGATAAAAATCGGACGAAAATGTGCAAGGATCATTATCGCGTGTGGCCACTTTGGGCACCATGGCTCAATGCCACAGTTCCAGTGGTAAGCCACAGTAATGGAAATGACTGTGCCCCAAAAAACAAGTGTTTCATGTTTCAATAAGTGGCCCATAGTCATGTCCATGAAGGGCCACGATTGTGGCACCAAAACTTGCTAAAAGTGAAAATCATCAACAAATGGAGTTGCGGGCGTAGCCACTCACCACAACCATGGTGTTCACGTTAAAAATGGCCATGGTTCAAAATAAGGGCCACAATCATGGACTTCCAATTCCATGAACGTGGCACCTATAAAGGCAAGAAAAAAGGCATGAAAAAGAGGACAAATGAAAGGGGGGGACCATTTCACCAAAAAAGGAGCTTTTTAAGGACTATTGTCCTAGGGTTGTTGGGGGACCTAGGATGGTACAAAAACATCCATTTCTCACCATTTTTATGGATCCTTGGATAGCACACACATAGAGAAAAGAGAGAATTTTCTCTCTCATTAATTTTCAAGGTGGATTCCAAGCATTGAAAAGGAAAGAGAAGGGGGCTTGAAGGGGGTCTTTCATCACCATTGAAAGAAGTTTTATTCTTCCCTTTTGTCTTCTTTTTCTTTGGCTGGAAATATGTTTAGGATGTTTATTTCTTACTTTATACTTTATTTTGTAAATATGGTAGCTTAGTTTCTTTGTTAGGGCATTAAAGATGTAAACCATGGATTGATGTTGCTTGAATAAATGACTAATGTGGGTCATGAGCTTTTATTGTTATATTTATTGTTATTTTTTATTTTATTGATATGTCTATTATTGGTGGTGATTTTATGACTTGTTATGAATGGAATAATGTTGTGCTTATTTACCACAATGTTCTTTGTGACAAGCTCAAATGATGAATCGAAAGATAAAACTTGGGTTTGCTCTAGTAGCATAAAACTTGTTTTGTGCTAGAGTAGGGACACTTAATACCTACAAGGTGTTTGATGAAATTTCTCGATAGATTTAATGGGATTAATTTGGCTAGGTGAGACCGAGAGGACCCACATAGAGAGTGTAAGTACAACTTGAGTGACCTCGAGAGACGCCTTGAGTGAGTCATGTGGATAGCACACTCACACATATTCTTACAACCCATTTCATTCATTTGGCAACTAAAATTCATGGTTTCATCTCGAAGGCCCTAATGCTTTTCTATTATTAAAAACTTGTTTTAATTTCTTGCTTGATTTTATTTATAAAACCCTTAAAAACAAAATTTGATGTTTTTGTTTGTTTTTACTTTATTTTTTTTATCATAATTAGACTCATCCTTTTGGATAAGACAACCCAAATAACACTCATTGGTAAAACTTCATCGACACTAATGTACTTGAGGAGAGTCGATCGGTACAGCCGAGCATATGCGCCAAGTTTTAGAGTAGAGCTCCGATTGTTGGAGGTGCAAGCAAAGGCAGAATTCCTCGGTGCAGTGTGTGTGAGATGAAACACCTTGGGTAGTATGGTAGGTTAAAATGTAACTGTTACTTCTATAGACAGTTGGGGCACATGATAATAGAATGTCCTTACAGACTTTCCATTGAGTCCTAGGTGGGACAGTCTATGATTGGAGGTACGAGCACTGTTAACGCTGACACAGGGATAGGTGCTACATAAAATTTTAAGGGTCGGCGACCAATGGGTCCCGTTTATTTTGGTCGTGGTAGTGCAGTAGGAGGAAATAAGTTTCAAAACTATCATCCGACTCTTCAGGAGATCTAGGCCTCTAATGCAGCTACAACTGGTACCCTTTCTATCCTTGAACTTTTGCATACATCCCTTTGAATTTCTGCATATTTTTGTATACATTTTATTTGATTCTAGTGTCATGCATTCAATTATGCATCATAATTTGTTGGGTGTGTTAGGTTAGTGGTGTATCCGTTAGGTAAATCCTTAGGGGTTTCGTTACTTCTAAATAGCTAGATTTTTGTTAATTATTAGTTACAGGATTTGCATTATCGTCATCGTTGGGCATGAATTGGCAGCTAATTTACAATGTTAAGTTTGGGAAAGTTTGATCATATCTACGGTATTGATCGACTCTCGACTTGGTATGTCACCGTAAATTGCTTTGCCAACCAGGTGTGCTTTTGATCACCGGATCAAAGAGACTTTTGTTTTCATGATGAGTAAGTCAGTATTGTTTGGGCTTATGTGATAGATGTGAGAGGAGAAGAATAATTTGTCATGGTTGCAAAGTGTATTTAGCTTTTGACTTGACTAGGTTCCAAGCCTCAAAAATGAATTTGGAAGAAGTACCAGTGATACAAGAATTTTTAATGTGCTTCCCGAGGAGTTAGCAGAATTTTTGTTTGAATGGGAGATTGAGTTCGTAATCTAGGTATAACCTGGTGTCGATCCGACATTGATTCCATCGTATCGGATGACTCCAATAGAGTTAAGGAAGTCAGATTCTCAGCTGAGAGAGTTGTTGGATAAGTGATTTAGTCGATTGGGCATTTCATTGTAGGATGCTTCGGTGTTGTTTGTGAAGAAGAAGAATAGGAGGTATAGGAGATTATGTAATATCCTGTACTTTCCAATTATGATCCCTATAGTTTTCAAATATGATATGGAGGACTTTTGGGAATACCAATGGATGGTGAATGATGTAATCATGTTAGGTTGGATGTTGTTAAGTGTTAGAAATGATCCGGAACGAGTTCGCTAACAAGGGAAGTCAAGAAAGGAGAAACAAGGCTTATAACGCACGTAGGTACAAGGATAACGCACGTTATGGCAGCCTAACGTACGTAAGATTCAGGCTAACGTACTTTAGGCACTGTTTTTGTAGAATATCTTACTTTAGGTACATAAGATTGACGTACGTGTGATGGGTTTCCATGATGATTCACGTACGTGAGATGAACAGTGACGTACGCGAGGTCGGGCCTGGTGTGTCCAAAATTGATTTTGAGCCCTGATAACGTACGTGAGATGTCCATACA
>CAODLS011053771.1:0-18516 GCA_948243855.1 Flueggea neowawraea
CAGCCGCTGCCAATTTTGAGAGGAAAGTCGCGATAAGTTTTTGCCGATTTCTGGTGTTCTGATAAGAGTTTGGACGCAAGACCACCACAATTGGACTTCTTTCGTCGAGCTCTTCAATTATGGGTCAGAACCGCCACTGGCGGCCCCCGAAATTGTCGCTGAAGTTTGCTTTTGGTGAGTCTTTTTATGGTTCTGTTACCCTTTCATTGTTAAGGCCAAACTTTATGAGTTTGAAGATTGGGTTATTGATTTGGACAAGTAATTTGAATATTTAGGCTATGTAAAAATTGAGGTTTTTGGTATTGGAAGAATTTGGCTCATTAGATGCTTTAATCATGCTATTATATGTCTATACAGGTTATTAGAATTGTTGGGTTTAATTTTAGTTGGCTAAATTTGTAGAATTGTATTTTTAGTTTAGCAATTGAATGAAAAATTGTGGGATTATTAACTATGTAATTGAATATATTTATGATAACTTGGATGAGTGACAAATGTTTAGATTGGGAGATTTGAGTTTTGGTTTGAAAAAGTCGCGAAATGATAAGATTTATAGAAAAAGGAACAATAGATAATGTTTATTTGGAGTTGAGGGCCATAAAATAATTATAAAAAATAGGTGAGTTAAGTTTTAATATTGAGAAATTAAGTATTTGATTGATATGTGGAAATGATTATTTCATTAGGTTTGCTGGAGTGTGCCACTTTGAAATTGGTGACGTAGACCGTACTGTGTGAATCGTTAGTACTGTGAGTAAATATGATACATAACTGCCTTTAAATTATATTTGCATTATGAATTGCATAATTTTATAGTTCCACAACTATGCACATATTATAAGTATTTAATTTATTTTAATTAATAACGCATCATGGATTTTTGGACGATTGCATTTAAAACCGTTTAAGTTTTAATCTACGTATTTTTTTTTGGTTTCATTATCGTAATTATTTACTAGAGTTTGTGTTGGGTTACAAATGACGTTGGTGCATTTTATGAATTTCAAGAAAAAGGAAACTTTCAATGGATTTCGAAAAATATAAGATATGATTTGGGACGGGAATTATACTAAAGATGTTACTATGATCAAAATTTTAAAAGTTTAGTTAAATATATATTATCCTTTACATTTTGACAATTTTAGAAGTTAAACTGTTGATGCATAAAGTATTTGCAAATGGTATGTAAAATTCATTTTGAGAAGCATTGTGAATAACTTGTATACATTCCTTCTTGATTGCTTATTATTTTGTTGATTGGTTTTAGTCAATGTTTTAAGATTATTTAAGTGTAGTTTTGAAACTTATAAGTATTTCGAGTTCGTCAAGTAATTTGGTTTTCGAATATTGGTTTTAGTTTATAAGAGAGTTTCTGATTTATTAAAAGGATTTTCAAATGAGCAAAGTGCTAAGAATTATTGTGATTTGAGATTTGATTTTCAGATAATAAAGTCATATTTGTGTTTTTAGCCTATATGTGTATGACATATATTTTATGATTCGAGGCCTAAGATAATTTTGAATGATTTTATTGCGTATATATGGGGCATATATAATTCACTTCGGTTTCGATATTGCTCCGACCAGGTAATTGCCGGATTGTTACACTAGCAGGAGAGGTAATTGGTAGAATGCTCCATTAGTGGGAGAGGTAATCGCTAATTCTGCTCATTTGTTTACTGGAATTTCGTTTGGCCCCTATATATATGATATGTACATGATTGTGTGAATCTGTTTTGTGATAAGAGAATTTATGTGATCTTAAGTTGGAACTTGAAAAGTGACAGTTTACAAACTATATTATATGTTTTATTTATGATTTCTTATATGAATTTGAAAATGTTTTGAGACCAAGGTTAAAATGGATTTTATATATATAAATATATATATATATATATGATCGTATGGAATTGGCGTATATGTTTTATAGAGCGAGATTTTAAGACCACAACTTAACATATAATTTCTCTAGTGCATTTGAATCAGTAACTTATACGAGACATTTTCATATTTCTTTGAATTGTATGAGTTTATGGTGATAAATTCATTTTCTTCAAGTTTTAAGAGTCTAAGATTTCATTTACAGTTACGTTGTTATATACACTGCATTTCTTTTGTTATTTTCAAAGGATATACTACTATTTCAATTTTTCAAATTACTTAAGAAAATTTAGGATGCATCATGTGATTCGTGTTTTTAAATAACAATGGGTTTGGGTTTTGTTAGAATAATATTTTAAAGATTCAAGGCATTGTAAATGTTAAATAAGATTACAAATGCTATAACTTAAGTTTTTCATATTTTCACAATATTACATTATTAGATTTCTTATTACACTTTTCAATTAGATTTTCATTGAAATTAAGGAAGTGACTAATTATGCAATTGATACATGAAATGTTTTATGTGATTTGATCTCTATTTGGAAACAACGTTATTAAATTTTTTCGTTGTCTCTTATTTACTTATTGAGCACGTGGTTTCACTCACCCTCCCTTCAACCTTCCAGTTTTGCAGGTCTTGTAAAATTGTCAGGTCGTGAAGCTTTCAAGATTTGAGCTAGCACATTGTTCGTACAATTTGTTTTAGGTTTTTTGTTTTTCTTAGGAAAATTATAGTATTTAGTTGCTCTGCAAGTATATATATAAAGGTTGATGTAATAAATAAATAAGAATTGAGAAATTAGTTTGATGTCAACATTGATTGTATTTGGATGTTGTATGGTTGGATTTGTTTACAGGGAGTTTAGTCTAAACATAGGGGAGACTCTGCTAGATTTTCATCAGATTTAAGATTTATTCTGATATTACATTGTCAAGTTTAATAGAATAATTTGGGCAAATAGTGAAAAATTAATTATCAAGATCTAACAATTTCTAGATTCAAGGTGTCCGGGTTTCGAGGTTGGCCCTGCTCCTTCGATTCCTGTGTTGGTCATGGTCAAAATCGGGTCGTGACAAAGTAGTGTCCTAGCTAAATCATATAGTCGGTGGTGGTGATGGTGGTGGTGGCGGTATAGAGGTAGAAGGAATGCATCATTGTGAGTACAACGTTCCTTCATCCATGTCCAAATATCACTCACAAAATCCAAAATTTTGTCCATCTTGCTTTCCATGTGATCCACCTTTTCATTAAGTGTTCTAAATTCCTTGACACTCAATGAAGCCCGAGATGAACTTGCTCCACTAGCACCCATTCTTCCACTTCTAGCACCACCAAGTGTGCGATCAATGGGAGGAGGAATATGAGATCTATCTCTCGGATTAGCCAAGACATCTGAATCCAATCTCACATGAGGTGTAAATATCCACTCTCGGTTCTCCATTTTTATCATTTTGGTGTTGCCAAATTTGTTTTGTTGAAGATCCAAAAGTGTGGCACTTTTTGAGATTCATACCTTGAGAAATCAACTCCTTGCTCGAGAAGGATTCTAGTGATAATAGTGCCATAGGGAAGTCCATATTTTCTTTTACTTTCTCCTATGACTTCTTAAAAAACTGCTTTCATTTGTATTTCATATTTTTAATGATAAAAGATGCGATGTTGATTTGTGTATGTTTAAGCCTATGCCAAAGAATCTCAGTGTCTAAAGCTGACACGTGATTTTGAGTGTCTTTGTTCGGCATGATGCTTCTATTTATTGCATAATGAATCATCCTTAAATCTCCTAGAAGATCAGTGGCATTAAGATCAACTCCCAAACCTACTTCAACTACCGCAATAGACTTCAAATAGTTATAGACCTTTTGAATTTGAAAGTCTTCTCCAAGAGCAACTTGTTCGTCGATATCATCATTGTTGCCCTCTACAATATCTTCTATAACTGACAACCCCATGGGTATAATGCCGCCTTTTAGAATGTTGAACAGGCGACATAAAAGACTTTCTGAGATAAGGAAGCCTTTGTTACTAACCCGAGTACAAAGGACTGTACCACTTTCATTAGACCTTTTAAATTCATCCATATTAGCATAAAATTCTTTCACTAACTCCTCATAGACAACAATCTTATAGCCAAGAAAGTCATTGATTCCTAAAGGCCTAAATACTTCTTCTAGATCATAACCAGTAGCCCATAATGCATTATAATCAAATATCATTATGGGAAAGAGTTTGTTTTTAGAGATTACCTGGTGGTACACCTCTTGCGCAATGGGAGAAATAAACTGTGAATCCAAAGGAAAACCTTCTGTTGGAACCGAGGAACTCAACGGAGCAGTCACTGCAGGTGGTTCCCGCTGTCTTTTTGAAGATTTTCTACACAAAGGATGAGGAGAGGATATAGCGGAGTCAGAATCTTCTTCCATAACTGGATTTTTATCTTTTTCTTTCCATGTGTTTCGTTCTTGGAGGCATTTTTCAAAAATCTGAAGTTAGGGTTTGGTTAGGGGCGGACGGACTAATTTTGGATGATTGTGTGTGTTATAGGTTGAATCAATGAGTGGAATGATGTTTGTAGAGGTTGAAAATGGATGGGAAGTGATGGGTTTTATGTGATTTTGGCTAGAAAGAATTCGAGTTAGAGAGAGAGGGAAAGAAGAAAGCGTTGGGTGTGAGGAGAGAGTGTGTGGGTCATGTGGGTATGTTCTTGATGTCGACTTAAAAACATGCTGGAACCACATATAACTCGAGTTATAATTCCACTTACTCAAGTTATCCGCACGTTGTCCAACTCAAGTCGTTGATTGCTTCTAACTCGAGTTGTTTAGCCCAACAACTCGAGTTATATGTCCATTAACTCGAGTTGAATTTCTTCAGATGCACCCAGTATGCACAAATCGGTCTAATAACTATCAAAACACATCCTATAACTCGAGTAAACCATTGTCACTGCCCATATCTTCAATTTGTATCAAACAACCACTATCAATACTTTGCCACCACACCAATAGATATAACCATGGACAATTGTGGATCATTTTAAATGTGATATATTAATGTGAATGAATGCAAATCAATCAAATAAATAATTCAATAAATGCCAATTCAATCATGCCAAGTCTTCTACGAATTGAAGAATTTTTTTCATTATCTAAGGATTTTGTAAAAATGTCCGCTAATTGATCTTCGGTTCTAACAAACTCAAGCACAATATCACCATTCAAAACATGATCACGAATGAAATGATGTATAATGTCTATATGCTTGGTTCTAGAATGTTAGATGAGATTTTTCGAAATATTGATAACAATAGTGTTATCACATTTAATAGGAATTTTTGAAATCATGATACCATAGTCTTCTAATTGATGTTTAATCCAAAGAATTTATCCATAACAACTACCCGCTGCCACATATTCATATTCGATAGTAGATAGCGAAACACAATTTTACTTTTTAGAAAACCATGATACTAAAGCATATCCTAAAAATTGACATGTTCCAGATGTACTCTTTCTATCTAATTCATTACCACCATAATCCGCATAATAACCAACAACATCAAAATTGTCACACTTAGGATACCATAAGCCATCAAAGCAAGTATCAATAAGATAACGAAAAATACGTTTAACTGCAATCAAATGGGATTCTTTGGGGCAAGCTTGAAATCTAGCACATAAACACACATTATGCGTTATATTCGTTCTACTAGTGGTAAGATAAAGTAGAGAATCGATCATACCTCAATATAGCTTTATATCCATAGGTTTCCCTATCTCATCTTTAGTGAGTTTTGTGGTTGTATTCATAGGTATGCTACAAGGTCTTGCATTCTCCATACTAAATTTCTTCAACAAGTCTCCAATGTACTTTGATTGGTTGATGAAGAATATATCTTTTAATTGTTTGATTTGCAATCCGAGAAAGTAGTTTAAATCTCTCATCATGCTTATCTCAAATTCCTTGTGCATATCTTTTGTAAACTCTTCACACAAATACTCATTAGTAGTACCAAATATAATATCATCAACATGTATTTGCACAACCAACATATCATAATGATTGTTGTTAATTAATAGTGTTGTGTCAACCTTCCCTCTTCTAAAAGCTTTTTCAAGAAGAAAATTACTAAGCCTTTCATACTAAGCTCTTAAGGCTTGTTTCAATCCATACAAGGCCTTAGTAAGTTTAAAAACATGGTTTGGAAATTTGTGATCAATAAAATTGGGAGATTGTTCCACATACACTTCTTTTTTTCAAATAACCATTAAAAACACACTTTTCACATCCATTTGATAAAGTTTAAAACCTTTGAAACATGCAAATACACATAAAATGCGAATGACTTCTAATCTAGCAACGAGATTAAATGTTTCATCAAAATATATGCCGTATTCTTGGTTATAACTTTGTGCAACACGTCTAGCCTTAATTCTAACAATTTTGCCATTTTCATCAGTTTTAATCCTAAATACCCACTTAGTGCCAATAATGGTCTTATCCTTAGGCCAAGAACTAGTTTCTATACACTATTTCTTTCAAATTACTTGAGCTCTTCTTGCATGGAAACACACCAATGTTCATCATTCAAAGCATCATCAACATTCTCAGGCTCTATTTGAGAAATAAAGGTAACATTACCAATATTAAGATAAGTAGAAGATCTGGTTGTTACCCATTTGGATACATCACCAATGATTTTCTCTTTTGGGTGATCTTTAGAAAATCTCAATTCTTTTGGAAGGTCTTCATGTTGTTATTGTTGATATTCTTGATGACTATGTGACTTTTCTTCCTTAAGGTCCTTGCTTTCTTGACTTTTGTCCACATTGTCATCAATGTCAAGCTCATCCACTTTATTGACAATATCTATATCATCATCATTATAAGTTCTTGATAAATAATGGCTAGATTCATCAAAAACAATATGAATATACTCTTCAACTTTAAGAGTTCTTTTATTGAAGATTCAATAAGCTTTGCTAATCAAAGAATAACCAAGAAATATAGCTTCATCCGATTTTGCATCAAATTTACCAGGATTTTCTTTTCCATTATTAGAAAAAAATACCCAAATGCATGAAAATATGAAATGTTGGTCTTGCTTCCTTACCAAAGCTCATATGCAGTTTTCTTGAATTTGGATTGAATTAATGCCCTATTCAATATGTAGCAAGTGATATTGACCGCCTCGGCCCAAAAGTATTTAGGAAGATCATTATCACTTAATATGGTCCTAGTCATTTCTTATAATGTTCTATTTTTTGTCTCAACAACACCTTTTTGTTGAGGAGTTCTAGGTGCCGAAAAGTTATGTTCGATACCTTGTTCATTACAAAGATTTTTAAATGGCTCACAATCAAATTCCCTCCCTCTATCACTTCTAATAGATACAATAGTGTATCATTTTTTGTTTTGGACCTTTCTACTGATGCATGCTAAAATTACATATTAGTTCAAGCACTAATGTATAGCATTTTTGCCCTTAGTGTGCTAAATCATCGAATTATTTATACATTTTTTGTGTTTGTGTAGGGTGATGAGGAATGCATGAAATAAGATGGAAAAGAGATGAAAAAGGCATTAAAAAGATTTTTAAAGTTGCAATGTCAATGGAAGAACGTGCGAAGAAAATCGAAAGAAAGCGCATCATTGGTCGTCGCCACACCCTCTACTATGGCCATGGCAGGAGACCATGACCAGGCCACACCTTAAGACCATGCCCCTGGTGGATACCGCGACCAACAGGAAAGAGTGAAAAGTGTGGCAGATTTTGGGCTTTTTGGTGGACAAAGGGTGGACAAATGGTGAATACAAGTAGACACCAAATGGAAATCAAGTTGACATCAAGTAGATGATGGTGGAATCAAGTGGACACAAGTGTATAAGTGGTGTACACAATTTGACATAAGTAGACAAAAGGTATACATCAAGTTGACACAAGTTGACAACAAGTGGACAACTTGTGTACAAACAAATGAACAATTTGTGTACATCAAATGACCAACTTGTACATCAAGTGGACAACTTGCCAAGGCTTGGTGGAGGCTTGAAAATGCCTACAAATACTCCTTCCATACACATCTTTAGGAGGACTACTCTTTAGGAGAAAATCCACCACAAAAGCTAGAAAGAAAAAAAGAGAGTATTTAAGTGGCAGAAGGGGGTTTCTTGAAAAGGCCTTTGGCCTTGGAAAGGAATCCCCCTAAACCTTTATTTTCCTTTTCTTATGTTGTTAATGGTGTTCTTTTTCTTCTTAAGCATAGTATTTATTTTCTTTCAACTATGTTAGTGTAGTCTTTTTATTTGGATTTTGAGTTGTAAGTTTTGATAATTATATACTATGTTTAATGAAAGGGTTTGCATAAGTTCTTAAATTCTTTATTTATTGCCATGGTTAATTTGATGACTTGTTTTAATTGAATATCATTATGCTTGATCACCATAATGGTGTTTGTGTAATGCCTAAATGAAGAATCGAAAGAAGAAGTTTAGGTTAGGTCTACCTGTATCAAACTTGTTAGGTTATGTAATAGACATATTCATGCCTACAAGATGTTCGATGAAATTCCCAAGAGAACCTAATGAGTCTAGTTTAGTTAGGTAAGACCGAAATGACCCTCTTAATAAATGTAAACATAGATTAAATGAACTCAAGAGAGGTTTTAAGTGATTATAGCGAGAGAATACTCATACCATTAAAACTTATTTTGTTGATGTAGTAAATAGGAATCTTTACTTGCATCTCTATAATCCAAATGTCTTCTTTAATTTTCTATTTCATGTTATGCTTTCAACTTCATGATATGTTTTTAAAACCAAACTCACCACAATTCAAAGTCTCGGATTTTTATTGCTATTCTTTTTCTTTGCGATTATTAACTAATACATGTTCCCTGTAGGTTCGACACTCGAGGAATAATCCAAGGGTTTTATCATTACATTGATCCTCGTGCATCGATCATCTACTAAATTTGGTGAATGCATGAATGGCTTCATTTTTTTGTGCAAGGAAAAATACACATGTAAAACATGAAAAATCATCTACAATGACATATGCATATTGTTTACCACCTAGACTCATGGTAGAAGTAGGACCAAACAAATCCATATACAATAGCTCAAGTGGTCTAGATGTTGAAATCATGCCTTTGCTTTTAAAAGATGTTCTAATTTTTTTTTTCCTTTAACACAAGCATCACACACAACATTGTTTTCAAACTTTAATTTTGGAAAACCATCAACTAAGTCTTTTCTAGAGAGTTTTGAAATCAAATCCATGCTTACATGTCCTAATCTTTTATGCCAAATCCATGCATCTTCATTGAAAGCCGAAAAACATTTTTCATTGAAATATTTTGTGTTATTCAAATCCACAACATAAACATTTTCATGCCTATGACCAATGAATAAAAATTTTCTATCCTTAATGATTTCAATGATGCAATAAGATGATTCAAAGATAACACGATTATTCATGTCACATAATTGACTAATACTAAGCAAGTTATGCTTCAAACCGTTAACAAGGAAAACATTTTTAATAATTGGTGAAGATTCCTTACCCACTTCACCTTTACCTATGATTTTACCTTTTGAGTTGTCTCCAAATATTACATATCCACCACTTTTGAGTTCAAGTTTGGAGAATTGACTTTTATCTCTGGTCATACATTTGGAGCAATCGTTATCAAGGTACCAAGTGTTTGTCTTCACATTGGCCTTCATGCACATCTACAAGAATAAAATTAAATTTCTTGTTTTTGGTACCCATTGTCTTTTGGGTTTATAAGAGTTAGTCGTAATCATGTTAGGAAAGACGGTTCCTTTAAGAATCCACACCTTCTTCACACCAATGTATGCATTCTTTCTAACATTGCAACTATATGAAATATGTCCGGTTTTACCACAATAATTGCATTTAGAAAATGGGAATGATGCATGTGGTCTAACAAATCTAGTATTATATGATTTGTTGTCATTCATATAATCACAACCCAAACCACTTTTGGACAAAGATAACCTTTGACTACCACGTAGCTCATCAAGATTTTCTTTGCCTTGAGTGAGTTTGTGAGACACATTAGTGAGTCATCCAACCTTCTTCTTTAATGCAACATTTTCATTCATCAAATCACCATCATTATTATCCACACATTTAGCAAGCTCATACTTCAATCTATCATTCTCCTTTTTCAAATAAGCATTCTCATTTTGCAACATGTCAATCTTTTTGTCAAGTTCACATACAATTTTCTTTAAAGCAACATGTTTAAGGCCAAGCTTCCTAAAATCATCATGCATTGATTCAAATGCTTCATACAATTCATCATGGGTATAAAGTTACCTCATTCTCCTCATTGGCTTCTTCTTCCTCATTGTTTCCAATTGCCATGAGACATAAGTTAGCAACTTCTTCAACATCCTCTTCATCTGAATTATCATCGTTATCACTACAAGTAGCTGCCATTGCTTTGCTTTTCTTCTTAAACCTTTTGTTGGCTTTCTTTAGGACATTCAGATTTGATATGTCCGAGCCTCTTGCGTTCATAGCAAATTATTTGATTCTCCTTTTTGTTGGAGAAGTCTTTTGAACCCTTTTTCTTATGGTTTGTGGAGAATTTCTTCTTTTTGAGAAATCTCTTGAATTTTCGGGTAAGGAGAGCAAATTCTTCATCTTTCTCTTCATCCTCACTATCACTAGAAATTTCGGCCCTTGATGAATAAGCTTTGAGTGTTATACTTTTCTCGTTCTTCTTCTTCTATTCTATTTCCTCTTCTTCCTCCTTTATACTCATCTCATGAGTAAGCAATGATCCCATGAGATCCTCCAATGGAAGTGTTGAAAGGTCATTTGCTTCTTGAATAGCATTTTTGATTGGTGCCTAATATTTAGGCAATGATCAAAGAATCTTCCTTACTAGCTCGGAGTGTATATAGGTCTTCCCTAAAGCTTTAAGGCCATTGATGATGTCGTTGAATCTATCAAACATCTCTTGTATTGATTCATCCGGCTTCATCTTGAAAAGTTCATATTTATGAACAAGTAAGGACATTTTGTTCTCTTTCACTTGTTTGGTTCCTTTATAGGTCACTTCAAGCGTGTGTTAGATTTCATGAGCACTTTGGCATTGTTGAACTTTGTTGAATTGGTCTCTACTAAGTGCATAAAAAAGGATGTGTATATCTTTATGGTTGAATAAGATGAGCCTCTAATCATTTTCACTCCATTCCTCTCTTGGCTTTTAGACTCTTTCACCATTAACAACTTTAGTAGGAACAAATGGTCCTTCATCCACAATTTTCCAAACATCGATGCTCTCCGATTTCAAGAATGTCATCATCCTTGTCTTCTAATATATGTAGTCACTATCATTAAATAAAGGAGAACAATTAATAGAAAAACCCTCATACTTAGACATGTTACTCATAGATGCCATTAATATTTTTTTTTCTCTTAGGTTGTTAAGCCAAGTTTAAGAGAACTAGCTTTAATACCAATTGTAGGTCCGAAATCGCAATCCAAGAGGGGGGTGAATTGGATTTTAAACTTTAAAACAAATTTTCAAACTTTTTTGCAACAATTAATATGAGTTAAAAACAAAGCAAAAATAATAAATCAATTCACTAAAGAATAAAAGTAAAGAGAGAAAGAGAGAAATCAAAGCCAATGTTTATAGTGGTTCGGCCATCTTAGCTTGCATCCACTCCTCAAACTTCCCATTGAGATTTTGAATCCACTAAACTTCTTTTTTCAATGGATAAAAGCAACATTTACACACTCTTGTTTCTAAGGTGCAAGATTAAACCACTCAAGTACAACCCTTGCTTTCAAGACAAACAAGAAAACTATTCTCTCTCAATTACAATGATTTTCTCTTATAAATAAGAATGAAAATGAATTCTACCACTCTCAAGCAAGGACAAGTTTGCAAGTATAAAAGCACTCTTGAGAGTAATATGAATGATTTGCAAATGTGAGCTCAAAAAGGACTTAATGATGTTGCAAGATAATAGCAAGTTGGTGTTCATCATTCTCTGAAGTCTCTTGGATGTATTTATACCTTTGAAAGTCGAAAGAGACATTGGGAAATTAATTGTAGCCGTTGAGAGATAGAGCAGCTCTTGCATTTAATGCTCTGACAATTCATATAACTCGAGTAAGAAAACTCTAACTCGAGTTATCCACATGAGCAGTCACGAGTTCTGAACCTCTAAGTCGAGTTGGCATTTCCTCTAACTCGAGTTATCCATGAATATGACCGTTCAGCCCCTCTGACTTTTGACATTTGAACTATGATCGTGTTAGTCCTAGGTATAATTGTGTTGTCTTTTATGATAACTTGAGTTGACCAACCTTGTAACTTGAGTTAGTCTTCATACACATGTTCCTATTTGATTAAATTCTTCGAGTTGTAATCAATGATACTCGAGTTGAATTTATACCTATGATACCGCAGAATATTTAACTCGAGTTGAGCTTCTACATAACTCGAGTTATGTAGCTATTGATCAACTCAAGTTGTGCTTCTCTTAACTCGAGTTGTAGCATATGAACCGCGACCTTGGGAAGTCTTCTTACTCGAGTTAGACATCGTGTAACTCGGGTTGTTTGGCACCTGAATAAGTTGAGTTTGGTTTATAGGTAACTCAAGTTGAATGCACCCCAGATAACTCGATTTGGCTTCCATATAACTCGAGTTGAATATTTTCGCTGATGGTGTGATTTTTCTTCTGGTCTTCTAGATACACTTTGGTTGCATTAGTTACTCGAGTTGATGATTGTGTAACTCGAGTTATGCTTGAACGTCCATGCTTAAACATTCAAGTATCAAACCTAATTTTATTCATCATCAAAACATAAAGGGATTCAAATGTTAACTACCCTTGGTTCAACATGAAATAGTAGTCAAATACTAATATTGAAATATCATCACACACACACACATCTTATACATACATATACATAGGGCTGAAATGAAATCGCATAATGCGAATAAATCGAACGGAGCTTGTGATTACCTTTACGCTGGATGAGCAATCTAGCAGTCACCTCTCCTGTTAGTGGAGCAATCCAGCAACTATCTCTCTTACTGGTCAAAGTATAATAAAAAATGAAAATACATGTTTGCCGCATATACATACAGGCGGAAATCCTTTTTTTATTGAAAATATATTTTTATTGAAAATCCATTTTTATTGGTTCATAAACCCAATAATATTGTAATTCAAACTCATATACCATTGTATATGCAAATATAAATAGTAATCTTCAACAGAAAATTTCAAAACAAGTTCTAAAATTTAATTTCAAATCCCTTATTTGGAATTTAAATGCAAATCATTGCATAAACATCAAACACCACAACTAGATGAAACTAAATCAAGCTATCTGTTTTCAGGTTTGTTTTTCAAAGGACATTTCAAAATAGAAAGTCAAATAAACACATGCATCCATTTTACTCACAATTCTATTAGACTTTAATTCAATCTAAATAAATTTACTATTTAACAACTTAAAATCTTATAACAAATACTTATGCCTGAAAATGTAAAATCATGCAAAATATAATGCAAGTGCGATAAAATTAGTTGTGCATCATATTTACTGACAGTAGTGATGGTTCCCACAATACAATCTTCAGCATCAATTTCAAAGAGGCACACTCCAACGACACTAATACATTAATCATTTCCACATATCAATGGAATACTCAAATTCTCAATATCGAACTTAACCCCTCTGAATATTCACCATATCATCCTTATCTTATTTAACAAATTACATATGTGGTCCTTACTCTAAAAAGTTAATCATTTTGCTACTTTTCTAAACCAAATCTCATGTCCTAAATGAAACCATTTTTAATCATCCAAATTATCTCAAAATACATTAAATAACACAATTAACTACTCGCTTGGAAAAATCGAAAGCTCAAACATCAAATCCCAAAATTTCCTTTTTAAATACCAGACTAAAATTACAAATCTTCCAATTTATCCAACCAAAATCCAATTCCACAATTTTAATACTCTTTATAGACATTTAATAACATGATTGAACCATCAATTAGGCCAATTTCATCCAATAAGAAAACTCCCAATTTTACATACTCTAAGAATTCAAAATTACATGTCTAAATCACAAACTCAAACTCAACAAATTCACCCTTAACAATGAAAGTGGATGAAAAACCATTCAAAAAATCATCGGCAACAAGCTCTGGTGATGGCTGACGACGGTTCCAGCAGCTGACAATAGGCGGTTGTTGCACAGACCCAAACTTGAAGAGCTCGATGAGAGGAGTTCCATGGTGGTATCGCATCGAAACACTCGCCAGAACGCCGAAAAACGACGAAAAATCATGGTGAGTTCCTCCTCACAGCTCGTCCGGTTCCGATGATGTATCCAACAATGACCGGTCAAAAAATGACGAGGGAGTTGAGACAATCACAATGCACCAACGAATCGATAATCCACTGCTTCAATTACGCGATATCGGCTTCCAAAGTTTCTCTCACCTTTTTTCTTTCATTCTCTTTCTTCTCGCTCTTTCCTCTTCTTCCCATTTAATTTTTCTGCACTCTCTTTCCTCTTTCCTTCTCTTATTCTCTTTCATTCAGCTCTTCTCTTATTTTTACAAAAAACGCCCCTCTCTTATTCTTTTTATTTCTTTCATTCATCTCATTATTATAAACAGCCCAACATAAAAATCTTATAGTTCACATTAGCCTCTAAATCAATCCATAAAAATTTAATAAACCCATATCCTGAAATTAGAATTTTTCTGTACTTACACATCTTTATATCGGTAGAGCAACTCAGAAGACCCATACATTAATCTTCATCTCGGTTAACGCCTTAAGACCACCACAATCTAGAGTTATAGATCGCACAATGATGAAGAGATGTCATGGGTGAGATTTGAAGATACCATTGTCTAATTTGCAGAAAAGGGCCTGAAAACTTTGCATAATGTGTTAGCTAGGAAGTAAAATTTGCATCTCTAGAAGCAAATGCACCAATGTGCTTTTACTTACAAATTTGCGTTAGACACGTCGATTGTTCTTCAAACCAAAATCTCATCTCTATTTGATGACACTTTGAATTTTTTTTTGGCAAAAATGGGTTAAGTAAATCTCATCTTTATGTAATTTTTCCCCATGTTGAAGAAATTCATTTAAAATGTGTGTTTAAGGTTTGAATTGATTATGAATTAAGCTATTTGTAGTTCATGATTAAGATATTGATTCTAAACAAAGAAAGTGAGAAGTAAAGAAGAAGGGTATGGGGAAAATGCCCCCAAAAGAAAGGGACATGAAGACGCCTAAACAGAAAAGGCGGTTGTGAAGCTCAAACAGCAAGTTTCTGAAAGCACGTGTGCTTGCTGAGCTTCTCTATAATAAGACATCCACAAAAAGTTGTCCACGGATCTAGGAAAGAAAAAGGGCTCTCATTTTTGGCTTCAAGAAGGCAGAGGATGATAATTTTGTGACTGAAAATAAGAACATTGATGGAACCCCCTTGTTGCTTTTACTTATTGATTTGCTTAAGCAGAATCATTTTTTTAGAACACCAAAGTCGCCTCAGATTGAAGATTGTGAATCTTAATAAAGTATTGAGTCTCTTCTAATGGATTTGCTGGTAATATTCATTTATGATGACCCTTTTTTGCTGTGTATTGTTGTGGATGGGTTGTAAATTTATAAAGCATAGACCTTCATATATAGGTATTTCTAAGGGCAAGTGATGCTTCTACAATGTTTATAAATTACAATGTGAAACTCTGAAATTAACAGTCTCTCATATTTTTTCACAGCGTGTTAATGTGAACTTTACAATATACATTTTTATCATCGTACTACGCGCTTAGAGGGTTGTATAACATGCATTGCTTAATGGTTTCAAATATTTTATTAAAATCATCAAAACTGAGAAGGAATTTTCATATTGACCAAATCTGGTTCAATATAGCCATGTACGTTGCCATGGGATCGATACGTGGCACGATGACCATACATTCACGTCATCCAACGAGGTCCACTCATGATCTACCACGTGGCACACAATGCCACGTGGACGACCATGTTAGATGTAACATCATCACCACGTGGCAGTGCAGACTGAACAACCGAGGTAGACATGGACCAACCAAGTGGCGAAGCATGTCCACCACTGCCATGTGGCACTGCCACGTGTACATGACACGTAAGAATCGACCGTCAAGTGGATCCTTTTCAGAGTTTGACACGTGTCAAGGTAGACACGTGGACCTCTCAAACGCTGACACTTGGCATGCGTGCCAATTGGCGTCGAAAAATGCTACAGTGAAATTGGAACGCCTGCCAAGTGTGCACATTGGCACATTGAAGTCCAAATTTTACATAAATACATTTTACATTTTTCTGGATTTTTGGTATATTTTGTGAAATTTTTTTGGAAATCCAGAATCAATTTTTCTTAAATTTTTTGGTGTTATTAAATGTAAATTATGTATTTTCTGTTTGGTTTTTTATTCGAAAAAAATTGTTTTATTCATGTAAATCATTTTGTAGTTTATACATGTTATTTTGGCTACATCTATTGATTGTATGATCAATCAATAAGGTATATCGATTGTACTAACCCACCTTTCTATGTCTATTTCATATGGTGAGATACTGAATACCTATGGTATCCAGAGGCCTAGTTGTGAAGGAGAGGTTGAGATATATGGAGGAAAAATTACGATCCATCAAGATGGACTGCAAGATACATAAAGATTACATTAATGGGGGGTAGTGGCACATCTTGCTCCAATGAACAATGCAATTCAGGAGTTTGTATGCCACGATGATTTTAAACTGGGTACCACCCTTAATGGGATGATTCAGGTGGTGTTTGACTCATTCACGAATTTAACCTAATAATGTGGTTTGCTCTATCCATGGTCGAAGGAAACTATAGAGCCACCCTTAATTTTACTTGACTTGGCTAGGAGAGGTGTACTTAGGCGTTTGCAGCCTAACCACCCCATGGACCTACGTAGTGATCATGAGATCGAACGCCTATGGTTGGGTAACATGCCATCTTTAGCAACTTACACCCATGACACCTCTAGTAAGCATGGAAAGCTTGGCCCAATAGGTAGAAAAGGAATCTTTATAAGATATCCTAAAATCTCCAAAAGATACGTCTTAACGAGAGAACAACAAGATGGCATCGTAACCAAGTACGAATCTCGAGAC
The DNA here is from genome assembly GCA_948243855.1 of Flueggea neowawraea. Taxonomy (NCBI): domain Eukaryota; kingdom Viridiplantae; phylum Streptophyta; class Magnoliopsida; order Malpighiales; family Phyllanthaceae; genus Flueggea; species Flueggea neowawraea. The sequence goes on from CAODLS011053771.1 coordinate 17,114, forward strand.
ATCACATTCCTTGAAATAGAATTTTTAAAATTGGGAGAAGTGAGTAAAGACTTCACTTTTTATGAGACAAATGAGCCTGAACATTCAGGATCACTCCATTCGAGTGGGAGAGATTTCATGGCCGATGATAAAAGTTTAGACTTTCCACCTCAAGCCAATGCGAATGTTCTTGATTCTAAATCGAGTGGGAGTATGAATCCTAATTTGAGTAAAGTCAAACTCCTGTGACAAATCAAAATGAGAATCTTTTTTTTCCAAGTGGGAGTACTCCAAATTATAATGAATACATGCGATTCGTGTATCACGAGGCATAATTGCCATGTAAGTCGGCGAGAGCTAAAATTCCACAACAACGTGTTTCAATAGAAGAGCTTAGTGAATATTTCTTAACAATAATCCCACCAAATGAGAAAGCACTCGCAAACATGCGAGAGATTCTCGAATCCCCAAGTAAAGAAGAGTGGATCAAGTCCATGGAAGAAGAAATGACATCTATGAGTTTAAACCAAGTGTGGAAATTATTTGAACTCCAAAAAGCCACTGGGAATAAGTGGATACATACGATTAAGTGTGGTATCGATGGCATGCCCATCAAGAGGAAAATCGCTTAGTCGCAAAAGGGTTTACACAACAGGAAGGAATCAACAACGACGAGACCTTCTCACTTGTTATAAGATTTGCCTCGATAAGGTTAATCGTAGCGTTAGTTGCCCCTATGGACCTCGAGCAACATCAAGTGGATGTAAAGGTTGTGTTCCTCAACGGGAAATTGGACGAAAAAAATTATATGCTACAACCTGAGGGTTTCATAGTCTCTAGCAGCAAGCATAAAGTTTACAAGCTGAAGAGATCTATTTATGGTCTTAAGCAGTCTTCAAGGCAATGGTGTATTTGCTTCCATGATGCGATTATCTCATTTGATTTCAAAATGATCGAGAGGAGCATTGTTTATACCTTAAACGCTATGGAGACAAGTTTGTTATTCTAACACTATACATAGATGGCATTCTTATTGTTGGTATTGATCTGACCTATATCAAGGGTGTCAAAGATTGGTTATCGACCAGATTTAAAATGAAAGACATGGGACATGCAGAATATCCTTGGGGTTAAAATCTCAAGAGATCGTTCTAAGCAGTGGGCTTAGAAAAGAGGTACATCAAGAAAGTCTTGGAACGATTTTACATACAAAACTGCAATTTTGTGGCAACCCCAATAGCTAAGAACTACGAGCTTAGCTATGAGAAGTATCCACAAATAGAAAAAAGAGAAGAAATGGATGAAGAGAGCTCCATATGCCAATGCCATCGATTGCCTAATGTATGCAATGATGTGTACTAGACTCGATATCTACTTTGCAGTGGGCTTGCTAAGCAGATGCAAGTCAAACCCTACAAAATTGA